>PVIC010026273.1:0-24663 GCA_004025085.1 Thryonomys swinderianus | reverse complement strand
AAAAAAAAAAAAAAAAAAAAAAAAAGAATAAAGCTACTATGACTTCAGGTGCAAGTTTTTGTATGGATACACACTTTCATTCCTCAAGGAACGGAAATGTCATAGGTATGTGTTTAGCTTTCTAAATTACTACTTCACTACTATGCCGAAGTATACCATTTTACATTCCTATCAGCAGAGTGTAAGAGTAGTCAGACATCTTGTAAGCAGGTAGACAGGTTGGCCCTTGAAAAAACCATATAGAAGGAACTAACATGGAAGACAGTCACACAGACCTCCACTGAAGGTCCACATCACCAAAGGAGAAAACTACCTCACCCATCTAGGATAAACAGCAGTGCTTGATATTCTAAGTAGGCGCCAGTCTCCCCAGGGTGGAGGGCTACGATCTTGACCCACCCCTTCCAGAAAAGAGTCCTGACTGAAAATTCTTGTATGCTTGTTATATGACTTGATTTCTCATTGGATCACCATTTAATCAGTGTTACCTGAACAGCTATACTTGTTGTAATCTTATTGGTTGATCATGCTTTTGTCTATCTTGTGACTTATCGCTGTACCAATATTACTTAAACACCTGTATTTGCAATGTTACTGGTTAACTGTAATTTTGTCCCATGTTAAACCCACCTCACCTCCTGGCTTTGTTCCACAAAAGCCCCCTGGCAAGTGAGGTAAGTGTGTCTCCCACTTTCAGGTCCCCCTTCTGTACCTCTTAGGCAAAAGCTTTCTTTCTTAATGATTTTCCTACTCTTAACCTCCATGGCTCCTAAAATTGATTCTTTGATTTTAGAGAACACAAACTCACATTTTAGATATCTAGCAGGTTGGGAGCTAGGTTTGCTTCCCTGTATCAATATGATCAGTTCTTTATATTCTAGATATTCTGATATAGATGAGTTGTGGTATCTCATTCTGGTTTTAATATACATTTCCCCAGGGATTATTGATGCCGAGAATCTCTGCCGGTGTCTACTTTCCATCTGTGTATCTTTTTTTTTTTTTTTTTCAGTCCTGTTGACATCGTTTTTTAACTCTCAGGAAACCTAAATAGGCATTATCAGTGTACTTGATACCTCTTCATACGATGTGCAGACAGTGTAGAATATTGATACTTTCCTCTAACACTGTTTTCTCTCACACAGCAACCTGAAATTAAGCTCCTTTGCCTGTTTGTCAAAGTATCATTCCTATAGCCCAAATGGGCTACTGTTTTCAGTACAGGAGATTAAACTCAGGGTCCCACAGGTGCGTGGTTATAGAATACAGGGGAAAGGGATGTAACTAAAACCTTTGAAATTAAGTTCTAGTCTTCTGTGAGCTCAACAGCACAAGGCTAATTAATAAATAGGCAGAGCCAGGCATGGTGGCTCATGCCTGTAATCCCAGCACTCAGGAGGCAGAGGCAGGAGGATTGCTGAGTTCAAGGCTTGCCTGGACTACATAGTGAGCTGAGGGCCAGCCTGAACTACAAAGCAAGACCCTGTCTCAATAAATAAATAAATAAATAAATAGGCAGAAATGAGGCTTAGAGAAGAACCTGAGCTTGGGCCTGAGCCATGCTGCTCTGGGTAGCAAAAGTGAAAGCCTCCAGCTTGCCATGCTTTTATTCAGTACATGAAAGCAAATAATGTAACAGGTCACTCCGAGGGCAGAATATTTATATATCCTAGAACAATGAGGAATTATGTGTAGCTCCCAGTGTAATTTGGCCCCAAAGCTTCACAACACATGGGACCTCTGGGGTCTCTGTTATTATAGAAGATGAAGATGAAAAGTCAAGTCCTCAGATCTGGATATGTCATGGCTGGTCTGATAGCAGAAAAGCTTGACCCAGTCATAGTCCCAATTGTGCAATAGCATTGCTCCCAGCACGAAGTAAGCACTCAGCCACTCTATGGAATGGAATGTAAGAGCTCTGTTTCCAGCCCCTCTTACATCCAGACAGGGCCAGGGCCAGGTATTTAGCTCAGTGGTTCTGGCATCTGCCTGGCAAGTGCAAGGTCCCGAGTTTGATCCCCCAGTACCACATATCACAATGCTGGGTGTAGTAATTCACACCTATAATCCCAGCACTCAGGAGGCAGAGGCAAAAGGATTGCTATGAGTTCAAGGTCAGCCTGGGCTACATAGTGAGTTCAGGGCCAGCCTGAACTATGAAGTGAGACCCTGTCTCAAGGAAAAACGAAAAAATTACGTTCGGACAGGGTCACAAAGTGAGCCCAAATGGTCTCAGATCTATGGCTTTCCTGTCTCATTTCCACAGGTTGTTAGGATTACAGGTATCTGTCACCATGGCCAGCTCCAAATGGATAGTAGAATGAAGTTTTATAAGAAAATAACCCAATATGTAGAGTCCTTGAGGGGCTTAATTCTCCTTCAAGGCTCCTGATCTTCCTTGTACTTTTGATTCAGTAATAATCATTAATTTTAAATTTAAAGAAAAATTCCATAAAAGCACATGTCAGAAAGTGAAAAGAATTTAGCAGCCATTTGGAACAAGGATAAATCCTTCTTGAGCAATTGATTCCCTTCTCCTTCTAAGGAGGAAAGTATTAGACTGGATGGGGAGCTCTGAGAGTTAGTTGACTGCGTTGACTTGAATAAGAAACACCCACCTGATTGGCCATCACAGTTCTGGTCATGGCTGAAGGATCTTACTGAAGATACAACACCCACCTGTGTGTAAGTGGCACCAGACATGAGACGTAGCATGGATGGAATAAACAGGGGAAGCAGAAGGAAGGCTTGCGTCCGAGGGAGCTCCAGTCTTCAACTTCATCTTTGATATCATGTCCTAGCTTCCACAACAGGCCCTTCAGCCTCCTGATGTGAACTTGCGCAGGAATCTATAGTGAGCTCCTGACCTCCAGCCTTCAACTGGATCCTGCATATCCCCAGTGCACACACAGCCCTTTGCTTTCTTCGGCACCTGCTTCTACAGGCAGCCACTGTAAGCCTACCTTGCACATATTTACATATCTTATACTAAATCTGTTTCTCTCATTGAGCACTAACTAATACAGGATCCAAAGTGCATCAAAATATGGTTTCAAGAAGGATTATGGAACTATCTACCCCGCCTGATTTAGCCAAGGATTAAAAAACGTATAGTTCCATCAGAACTAGAATCTTCCATTTTTACAAAGGACCTAAAACTTTGCTATGTTTTTTCTAAGGAAGAGGTGATAACTTGCACTAAGGATGACTCTCAAGCACTTTAACAATGCTGCAAAACTCTAATATCATGAGAACAAAGCTAGGGCTGCACTTGCTCTGTGAAAAGCAACCAGGACCTGGGAGGAGGGAGTGGATGGGAAAGGCTGTCAGGTTTCCATTCCATTCTTCTCAGGGCAAACATTCCCACACAACCACACCTGCCACTGATGTGTATGCATAGAACCAGGCATGTGATTGTCCTGGCAAAATAGAAAGTTTTCTATTTCTAAATCAATATTTTTATAGCCTTTTGTTCTGGTACTTTCAGGAGTTGTACATAGGGAAGACTTCTTGACATTTAGGTATCTTAATAAATTGGCACATGACATTTATAAAGACAGAATATGCCACCTTCATCCTTGCTTCCAACTTCACAAACAGGGCTGAGACTGTCAGGTAGAAAGCCTTCCGGGAGGCCAAGAGCCAGGATAGATCAGCGTGGTGGACCTGGGCCTCTCTGCTCCCTTTCAAACTCAGAGAACTTTATTTGACTCACAAGTTTAGAAGATTCAGGCTGTGTTTGGCTGGCTCCAAGGCAATAATGTCATGCCAAAAGGGTATCATGGAACAAAGCTGCTTAGTTTATGGTGGCCAGGAAGCAGAGTCACAAAAGAGGTGAAGGACCAGACCCAGACTCCAACATCAGGCTCTGTGACTGCCCCAAACACCCAGAAGTGTACTCTCCTATGCCCACGCTCCAGATCTGCTACGCCAATCAAGTTGACAATCCACTGCAACCATCACAGATTCTATAACCCATATTTTATCTAATGTTTAGTACTATTACTTTTTAGTACTCAGCACCAATTATAAACTCAGCAACAAATAATAACCAGATGTTCAGATCCCACTTTAATCAACCAGAACACCATTTTTCTGCAAATTTAAAATACTAGGTGCTGTAGTGGCTCCTTTTCTAGGGGGTAAGACCCAACTTGACATAAGAACAGCCATTTTGTTCAAAACCTCCACTTGTGTCTTGTAACCTCCCTCTCAACCAGGAACTTGTCTTCTTGAGAACTGTCCACCCAACCAACGAGTGCAGCCACAGATTGTATGTTTTTAAAACTTACTATTGTATAGTAACCAGTGATCTAATCGTTGCTATTGGCTTCTGCAACGACTCGCTTCTGCACTTTAACAATAGGATGATCTAATCACTTTTGCATAGAAACTTCTTGGAAACAGGTGGGGGAGTGGTAAATTTTGCCTCTAAATACTGTGTGTTAGTCTAAGTGGGTGTCTTCCTCCAGATGGAAGGAAGGTCCTCAGCTGAGTAATAAAGCTCTTCATCATGTCGTGTCCTGAGAGATTGTCTCTGTGGGACTTGAGCATAACATTAGGTATCTCCCTTTCCAGTGGTCATGGGCCATGACTCTTAGTCCTCCACCAGCTTCCCTAGATTAAAATCTCTGGCCGTGGCTTTAGGGATCTAGTGACTCAACAGAATGTGCAGGAGGAAAAATGGCAAATTTAAATTGGCTCACTGGCCTCTAGCTGTAAGCTGTGAAACTCTTTTTAAAAATAAAAAAGAGCACTTATTATAAGCAAAATCTAAATCCAAGAAATGCAAGAAAATAAGCCAAAGAACTCTCCCAGGAAGAGGACTGGCAGATTTTCAGTACCGGCCTTCCTCAAGCGATTTTCAGAGCTCAAAGATCTCTTCCAAAAATTTGCAGTTCCTGGCTATTTCCTAAGTATTACACTCTGCTGTGAATCTGTCTGTAGAAAATACCATAGAACCATATACTCACCCTAGATTAAGCACATCCCATGCATCTTGCTCACAGAGTGTTCCCCCACACACAGGAAACCTTGAAAATCAAAGAGCCACGCCACAAGCATGCAGTCAGATTTGTGAGACTCAGACAGAATAAAACAACAGTGAGCATCAGCCAATGTTATACTGTGCTCATATTTGGAATTCCTTTAGGCCACCCCAGATTTCTTTCCAGCCTTGAGGACATGAGCCAGGACTGACGTTATGATTGTACAAGATGCTAGTTATACCTGTCCCAGATTTATTAATGACAAGAACTGCTCTAAATCATCTAACAGTCTAAATAAGAATGTCCTTTGAGGAACGGCAGAGCACATTCAAGCTAGAAATTCCCTTTGATGTGAACTTGGCAGTGCGTGTCCAATGTAGTTGTGAATGGAGAGCATCTCTAGAGATAAGGATAAGTTTGTGTTCCAAAGCCAGAGGCAGAAGCCCCTGAAACCACCACACTATTGTATCTGAAAATGGAAGGCACTCGGGTGACCTGAATCTGTTCTTGAGCACTAGGTGATGAATTAGGTCAATTGGTTCTACTTCATATTCCTTGCCGTTCTGCCCTGTTAATGAAATTTAAATAGAATGCGTTCCCATCCAAAAAAATTAATTTCTTAATAGAATTTAAACATCAAACATCCTTAGGTGTGTTTTCTTCCAGATCAGAAATGCATTGAAATATGAAGTCAGCACCACAGTTAACTGATGGATCTTGGATATGTGACTCACAGGCTTTTGGAACGTGCTCCATTAGGAAAGCCAAGTACCCCAGAGCTTGCGCCTCATCCACTCCAGTTTCTCATGAAAAAAGCAGGTTGATACAAAGGTGGACAGAAGAGGAGCAAACTTCTCAAAAAGTTAGAAGTGTAGCAATCGCACAGGAGCAAAGCAATGGCTGCCTGGGGTAACGCACAGCTGTAATTTCAACACTGTAGGTCTGAAGGAAGATCACAAATTCAAGCCTAGCCTGGACAGGTTAGTGAAACCCTCTTCAAAATACAAAAGAACAACAAACAAACAAATAATCAAAGAACACACTGTAATAATAGTTTTATGAATACATAATTTAATATAAAATATCAATGCTTAAGATCGAGGACAATTTGAGTCATAATGGATTTCTAAGGTAATGAATTAATTTACCATCCACAGCATGTAAATTATGAAAGTGAAAGAAAGAATGTCTGTTAATTTTGCCACAATAGCAGACCTAAACCAGAGCTGTCTCAGGCCATCTGGGACATACGGTCAACCAAGGGATAACTAACAACATGTCCTTCAAGGGAAGTGTAAGAATTTCAGTCATCTGGATGTGCACCTGCTCAGTCGGGCTCTGTGCCAAGATTGGTTTTAAAATGCTGAGGCAAGTCCTCAGGGTCCTCTGACAACATGGGGCCCAAGAGCAGACACGGTGCTCACTGTGCCTGCCCTGCACCGCCGAGATGGAGGTCAAGCGACTCCAGTCAGTGGAGACCCAAATCAGAGAAGGCTTCACCGCTCATGTTGTTCAGTTCCAAATATCTCCACATTTCCTTCAGGAAGTCTTTTTAATTTAATCATTTCCTTAGCATTGTTTTGTGGTGAAGTATTTAAGCTACTCTTCTTTCACTGATCATTTGTTGATCTTTCACTTCTATTTTTTCATTTTCTTTCAACAAGTGAGAATTTGTTTTGACATCGTATATTGTGGAAGGGCTCCATCAAGCTAATTAACATATGCATTACTTCTGAAACTTTTCTGTGGTGAGAACACCTAAGCTCTATTCTTATAGGAGCTGGGGATTTAGCTGAGCGGTGCTGTGCCTGCCTGAATGCAAAGAGGAACAAGACATGAAGGGGGGTTGAAAAGGTTAAGTTATGATACACACAGGTACCAACACCCCAAGATGAAAGTAATCATAAATATATTGCAAACATGTATTAGTAAAAAATTTAAAAATAAATAAAACTTGGGCCAGAGGGTTAGCTCAGTGGTTCTGGCGCCTGCCTCGCAAGCGCAAGGTCCTGAGTTCGACCCCTGGTAACCACATATAATGCTGGGCGTGGAGACACGCCCACCAACAATCAACGCCGCATACCACAATGCCGGACGTGGTGGCTCACGCCTGTAATCCCAGTACTTGAGAGGCAGAGACAGGAGGATTGCTGAGTTTGCGGCGGCTTGCCTGGGCACCATAGTGAGCTCAGGGCCAGCCTGAACTACAAAGCGAGACCCTGTCTCAAAAAGCAAAAAAATAAATAAATAAATAAAACTTTAACTGTGAAAGAGAGAAAAAGGGAAGGAGAGAGGGAGGGAAGAAGAAAAGCATGAGGGAGAGAGGCTGAGAGAGATTTATGTTGCCACAAATGACAGGATTTCCCTGTTCGTAAAACTGCACAGTGTCCTGTTGTACACATACACCGCATTTTCCTTACCCGTTCATCCAAGATGGATGCTTAGCTTGATTCTGTACCTTGGCTGTTGTGAAAGGCACTGTACTAAGTGTGGGAGTACAGCTGTCTCTTCAAGATGATGGCTTCACTTTCTCTGGACATATGTGGAAAGGTGGGATGTACGGTTGCTGGATCACATTCTATTTCTAATTGTTTTAAGGAACTTCCATACTGTTTTCCATGAAAACTTCTGCTATTGATCTCCAGTTTAATTGATAATTATGACCAGAGAGCACATTATTAACATTCAGAGTCTGAATGGCATGGTTTTGTTTAAAACACCAAAGCATTCTACACAGCATCTGGGATGGTTTTTTTCTTTTCTTTTCTTTTCTTTTTTAGACACAGTCCCACTTTGCAGTTCAGGTTGGCCCTGAGCTCACTATGTAGCCCAGGCAAGCCTTGAACTCACAGCAATCCTCCAGCCTCTGCCTCCCAAGTGCTGGGATTACAGACGTGAATCACCAAGCCCAGCACTGTGGTATGTGGTACCAGGAATCAAACTTGGAACCTTGCACTTGCAAGGCAGACACCAGAACCACTGAGCTAAATCCTCGGCCCAGAATGATTTTTTTTTTATAGTTTCTGCTCCTAGGATGTATTTACTGGCACCTCTTTTCACTTCCTCCTGGCACCTGCATAGCCGCGTCTGCCTCCTCGGCTCCTGAATGTGTGGACTTTATGATTTCACGTAGAGCCGCGGGGCCGAGGGGACAGTCCTATCACGCCCTCTCCAGCGTGTCTCTGTGGGGCTTCTGCCCCTCTTCACCCCCACCTCTCACCATCTGCTCACAGCCAAGCCTTTGGTGTCAGCACCAGACCTCTCATGAGTTGCACCACAGGCAGTAACCCAGCAGCCAGGTCCCTCCTGGGGACCCCTCGGTCCCCAAAACCTTTCTGCATGCACCGTCTCCGCGGGATGCAGCCCTGCTGCAAGCACATGCTTACCAGCTGGGAACGGAGAGTGACAGTCTGTAGATATTGCATCAAATACACACGATTCTGGTGCCAGGCTCACTGGTCTCTTGTGGGTGTTGTCAGTCAGCCTGAGACCAAAGAGGGTCAGGAAATGCCACCCCAAATATGCCCCTTTGGCATAGGGATTATTTGGAACTGAAGGCATTTGAATTTCTGAAATTCTTAGTCTGCCTCAGAGCAGAGCCCCCGAAAGAATTCAATTCACAGACTCCCTCAGTGAGGCAACCGTGATGCCCCTTGAGACAGAAGCTAGCTCAGCAACCAGCAGGCATCCACTCTGTTAGGGGTTCTGTTATCTCCCTAAGAACTCATTTGATTTTCACTGTCTCCTTTCTCTTCCTCCCTCCCTCTTTCCTACTAAATTAGGAATTTAAGCCTCAACTTAACTGCTATTCTGGGACATTTTTGTCTTCTGTATGAAGGCCTCAGTGCACATAAAATTATTAGCACCTGTAAAATCTGTACACATTTTCTCCTGTTAAACTGTCCTTTGTCAGTCTGATTCACAGTCAACCACAACGCTAAGAGAGTAGAATAGCCTTCCTCCTCTAAAACACCAAGTCACTAGAACAAAGGAGATAACTTTGCGTCTTTAGATCAGATGTAGTCTAGCCAAAGGAGCTGATGTCCTTGGTATTCCGGGGAGTACAGGAGAGATGTGCCAGGGCAAACAGTCTTCCAAACCCAGGCAGAGCTGGAAGGCAAAGCCCTCGGTGCCCGGGTCATGGATCTGGGTTGAAGGGTCTCTTCGGTGACCTACAGAGAGAGGTTTGGTGAAATATCCTGTCTTTTAATCAAAGCCATCGGCACATCGCCTGCCGTGGGGCGAAGGACTCACAGTTCTGCAGGTTTGTAGATTTCAAGGAGACAGCGAGCAGAGTGGCCAGGGTCGCACCGAGGGAAGACAGCTGAGCCCCGGCGCCCAGGACTGCACTCCTCCTCCCTCTCCCCGGGTTCTCTTACTCATGCCTCGGAGTGGAATACATTAACACAAGACCCCCAGTTTCTTCTTGTGAGCAACAAATTATATGAACATTACCTTCTTCTTGTGACTGGTAAGAACAGCAATAGGAACTCGTTTCGCAGTTTTTTATACAATCCCTTCTTTGAGTCCCAGGAAAAGCTGGAGAGAAAAAAGTTCAGGTGCATTTTAGTATTAATATGTTACAGATAAGAAAGTTTTGAAGAAGCTTATGGCTAACAAGGGAAAAAGATGATTCTAAAATACCCCCAAACTAAAGTTGTTGTGGATTACATATCACTTTTCAATAAGCATCAAACATCACATTAGTTAAGCATAACAATGGTTAAAAATTTACATTTGACTCAGGTTATACAAACAAAGCCTTCTATAGAGATTTATGAATAAAATTGATTTTTTTCATATAACTTGCCTTTGCTTAAGGCTCATTAAGTAGCCTTTGGAAAATCCATTTTAGCTCTACTATCCTGACTTTAGCACAACCTGAATGTTAACTATAAGACAATATTTACATTGTTGCATCAGCAGGAAAAAGTTTAAGTGAAAGGCTGATGTTAAGGGGGAACAAACTCACCACAAAGTTAACTTTAAGAATTAACTGACAAATGCCAGATGTGGTGGCTCACACCTGTAATCCCAGCACTCGGGAGGCAGAGACAGGAGGATTGCTGAGTTCGCAGCGGCTTGCCTAGGCACCATAGTGAGCTCAGGGCCAGCCTGAACTACAATGTGAGACCCTGTCTCAAAAAGCAAAAAAAAAAAAAAAAGAATTAACTTACAGCCAGGGATTTAGCTCAGTGGTTCTGGCACCTGCCTGGCAAGTGCAAGGTCCCTGGTTCGAGCCCTGGTAACCACACACCACAATACCAGGAGTGTGACTCATACCCACCAATAATCAGGACCACATACCACAGTGCCTGGTGTAGGGTGGTGGCTTGTGCCTGTCATCCCAACACTCAGGAAGCAGAGGCAGGAGTATTGCTGAGTCTGAGGCTCGCCTGGACTACATTGTGAACTCAGGGCCTGAACTACAAAAGCAAGGCTCCATCTAAAAAAAAAAAAAGAAGAAGAAGAATTATTAGTATTTTGAAATTATCATTTTCTGGATTTTAGGAAAACATAAATCCATTCACATAACACTGCTACTGATTACTCATAACTTTGTAATTAACACCTAAAATCTAAACTTCCAGATTCTATTTTGTGTACTCGAGGCCTTTGGTTTCATGCTTAAACATTTTGTAATTCTCCTGAAAAACAATGAGATTCTGCATTCGTTGCATTAGCTTCCACTCATCAATGCATTTACATTGCTCAGTTATCCAGACTTTAATCCTCCAGAATCTTCAGGCAACCAGGCTCCTGCAGAACCCAAAAGCTCACAGAAAGGAAAGACAGCCATGGCGTCTAGTGAGCTGAATATCCACAGGAAGAAAAGGTCAGAAGTGACTAGATACACAACTTTTAGTGGCGAATATGTTCATTCTGGTTCTCCGGTGACCATGCTGGTCTCTCTGTAGGACGGCCAGACATCCGGGGGGAAGAGAAGACCACAGGACCCTGGTGGGCTGAAACAGCTGCTGTGACAGGGCAGCAAACAGCGAGGGCACAGCCAGCTGGGTCACACAACCCTCCGACTCCTGACTCTTCCTCCGGAGCTGTCCCTCCCCACTGGCCCATGTCAGGAAAAGGACGGTCCATATCATTAGAGATGCATGGGGTTGAATCGCCATAAACAAACCTTAATAAATGAACATTTAACTTCTCCTGTTCCTTATCTATTTACCTTGCCACAGTTTACTGTTTCTAGAAGCCCAGAACTCTCTTCCTTTGTTGCATCCCTTCTCCACGAGCATGTCATCTTTTGATTAAATGATCAACACATCTTCAAATCTGACCATCTCTCTGAAATCTCTAAGGATTTCATTCTACTTCCATGAGATCTCTATATACATATTAAATAAATCTTTTTCTCTTGTTATTTGTCTCTTGTCTGTCTAACTCCCAGATGCTAGATCTAAAAGGTTAAAGAAAGAGGGTTTTTTTTCTCTCCCCTATAGGAGAAAAACTGACCAAAGGAAAGCATATGCAATGCTTATTGTATCTCTAGCTTTGATGATAATATTTATTAGCCACTAATCAAGGCTAGAAAGTACAAAAGAGCTTTATTTGGGGTCCTAAGAATTGCAATTCAAAAGATGTAGATTGAGGGTTTAAAAAGAATGTGGTCTAGCAGGGCGTGGTGGCTAATGCCTGTAATCCCAGCACTTGAGAGGCAGAGACAGGAGGATTGCTGAGTTCGAGGCTTGCCTGGGCTACATAGTGAGCTCAGGGCCAGCCTGAACTACAAAGCGAGTCCCTGTCTAAAAAAAAAAAAAGTGTTCTAAAGATAAAACAAAGAGCCAGGCATGGTGGCACATGCCTATAATCTCAGCACTCGGGAGGCTGAGGCAAAGATTGCCATGAGTTCAAGAGCAGCCTAGGTTACATGGTGAGTTCAGGGATGGCCTAGGTAGTGATGCCATTCCTGTCTCAATAAAACAAAAACAAAGGGAGAGGGTTAGGGAGGCAGAATGCACAGCGATTGGCACAGTGAGCATGAAGAGCAGCCAGTCCACAGCTGGTCAGTCGGTTTGCAGGTTCAGGTATGGGCTGCTCTGAGCCCACCTGAGCAGGGCCAGGACGACCTCAAGGCTCCGCTTTAACATACTCACTCTGACCACAACGACCCGTTTCCGGTCAGATTTTCTATTATTTGACACTTACTCCATGGTGCCAAATCTAGTTCTGATTTCCTTATGTCTTTTCATCACTTCATGGTAACAACGAAGTGAGTACAGTTGTTAGCACTTGGTGTTCAGTCAAGTCCCCCAGGATGCAAGTGCCCGGCATACATTAATGGTGTCTATGTTTTTTGCCAGGTAAAATACAAAGAGCCAGGCCAGAGGATTAGCTCAGTGGTTCCAGTGCCTGCCTCCCAAGCACAAGGTCCTGAGTTCGATCCCCAGTAACCACATACAATGCTGGGCATGGAGACTCACACCCACCAGCAATTAATACCATATACCACAGTGCCGGGCGTGGTGGCTCACACCTGTAATCCCAGCACTCGGGAGGCAGAGGCAGGAGGATTGCTGAGTTCAAGGCTTGCCTGGACTACATAGTGAGCTCAGAGCCAGCCTGAACTACAAAGCAAGACCCTGTCTCAAAAAAAAAAAAAAATACAAAGAGCCACATGGGCACTATAAGCGTACTTATGATGAAAAGTTATTCTGTGTTTATCTGAAATTAGAGTTTAACTGGACACTCTACTACCTGTGCGCTGTTAAGTCCAACAATCCTCTCCTAATGACAGTGCCGAGGTGTACTGGCTTGGGAGATCTCAGATCATGCCATGTGCCTGGCCCAGGCACACGTGGCACAGAGGGCCATGTTAGGGAAGTGGTCAGGGAGGCCACAGGACAAAGGGCACACAAAGTCTCTCCTCATGACCTGGGGCGCCCTTTGCCTCAGCATCTTGGACCCACTCGGTTGACTAAGAGTGGCCCTGGGGGGCCAGAGATTTAGCTCAGTGGTTCCAGCACCTGCCTCACAAGCACAAGACCCTGAGTTTGATCCCGATAACCACATACAATGCTGGGCATGGTGACTCATGCCCACCAGCAATCAATACCACATACCACAGTGCTGGGTGTGGTGGCTCACACCTGTAATCCCAGAACTCGGGAGACAGAGGCAGGAGGATGGCTGAGTTCCAGGCTTGCCTGAGCTACATAGTGAGTTGAGGGCCAGCCTGAACTACACAGCGAGACCCTGTCTCAAAAAAAAAAAAAAAAAAAAGAGTGTCCCTGGGACCCACACAGTGTACAGTTCAGCCCACAGGGCCTTGGTCAGCCGTGTTGCCTATAACTGGAGGTTTGCAAAGGACCCACCCCAAGACATAGATGCTGAAAGTGAGCCACAATGACAGTGAGGAGCAACACCAGCAGCATCAGAATGGGGCAACAGAGGGGCCAGGACTTGGTGCTCCGCTCCTAGAAGCAGAGTCCTGACCAGCCCCATAGGCAGCCCCCTGTCTAATTCCATCCCTTCTTCACCTCAAGAAACTGTCTGGAGGGGCCGGGGGTATGGCTCAGCCCCACCGCGCCTGCCTAGCCAATGTAAGGTCCTGAATTCAATGCCCAGTACTGGGGGAAATAAAGAAACTGCCTAAAGTTCTTACAGTATCCTTAGCCAAAGGGTGCTATTGTCACATTTGGTATATGGCATTTAAGAAAAACAAATCTAATAGTTCAGACAAAAGTCCACCGAAACAGTTACAAGCCATCCAAATGAGGCCAGTTCCCAAATCTAGGTAACTCCAAAGCAATCCAGAAACATTACATCTCCGGAATGACTCCTGAGTCCTAAGAGGGGATAACTGGGTTATCTCTACTTCTTTCTCTAGCATATTAATTAACCCTTGCATCTCATTGGAGCCCTTGGTTCCTAGGATACCTGGCTCGTATTTCTGTGTGGGACTGAAGTGGTCAAAATCAAGGTGAAGAAACAGATAAATTATACTGAATCTTTAGGCCGAAGGCTTTCCTGTCTGCCAGGAAACACATCCCAATGCCAGGAGCTCACTTCCTAAAAATGACGTTCACCAGAAGAACGCACAAACCCTGGAGAACTATGAGCCCACCCGAGTGGACCAGAGGCAGGACCAAAACTCCTCCTTCCAGTTTATGAAGTGTCAAGGGGATCAAACTCCAACTGCTTAATAATCTCCTTGAGGGCCGGAGGGTTAGCTCAGTGGTTCTGGCGCCTGCCTCGCAAGCACAAGGACCTGAGTTCGATCCCCAGTAACCACATATAATGCTGGGCATGGAGACATGCCCACCAACAATCAACACCGCACACCACAATGCCGGACGTGGTGGCTCACGTCTGTAATCCCAGCACTCGGGAGGCAGAGACAGGAGGATTGCTGAGTTCGCGGCGGCTTGCCTGGGCACCATAGTGAGCTCAGGGCCAGCCTGAACTACAAAGCGAGACCCTGTCTCAAAAAGCAAAAAAAAAAAAAAAAAAAAAAATCTCCTTGAATAAATTCATTTAATTAAGACGTCTAAGGCCGGTAAATACTCCCTGATTTTCTCACACATCTTGATGCCCATGCTGTTGGGAGCCTCAGCTTTCAGAAGCCTCAGTGAAGAAAATCCCCACCCTGAACCTGCCGTCAGCTCCCATCCGCTCCGTCCACTCTGTAGGCCTTGGCTTCCTCGTGGAAAGGACTTTTCTCATGTGTCCCTCCGTGCTCGTGTGACCGACGCCCACGACTTGAGGACAGCACTGCAAGCGATGGCGCGTTCACGTTCAGGCGGTTTCTGCCTCATAATAACCCAGAACAACTGCACCGAGTATTACGGTCCAAACTTCTACACCAGCCAGGCCTGATTCCACAGGGGTCAGAGCGGCCACCACACCACACGAGTATGCACACACACATGTGCACGTATGCACATGCGCACACATGCATGTGCACATGTGGGCACATGCATGTACATGCACACACGCAAACACACACACATACACGCACACGCATACACACGCCTCCCCTCCGCCACCGGAGACGTTCCAGGCCCTGGGCTCAGCGAGCCCCAGATCTCAGGACCCGCCATGGAGCACTCAGGGCTGCTGGACCGGCCGGATGAGGAGGGTGTTTGGACGCCCCTGAGGACTCGGAGGTTTCCTCACTCCCAGGGAGCGGAGCTCTCTGCACACAAACCCGGGCTCCTCCTGAGACCCCCGTGGACCAGGAAATCACCATCGTGCACCAACCGGTCTCTGACGTCTCTCGCTTGTCTGCTTTCTCCTGAGAAGGCACGTCAGTTCTCAGCCCAATTTGCCAAATCTCTTCTGCTGTGCTTTAGGAGCCAAGCATGCAGCTCAATGGTGCCGCCCTGCTTTGGGAGCACAAGGGCCAGAGTTCAAACCCTGGCACAGCAAAACAGACAAAAAGACAAACATTCCCTTGAGCCCCGGAACGTTTGACTTAAGAAAATCAAACTACTCAGAAATGTGACTTCAAAGTGTCACAATGTAAGAGATTCCAGCACTGTGTACACATTAGATTTTATCTTCTGCCAGCACTTCAGAGACAACAGCAGTCAGAGGAGCAACAAAACATCTTCCCGGTCACGCATATGCCTGAATGTGGGTTTTACCGAGACCGGGAACTACTCTCCAAGATGTGTGCACAGGAAAGCGACTGTCTTTTACTTTGAACCAGCCTTCACTGGGCGGGACAGAATGCGGGCTTTTCTCCTACAACAGCAGAGACAAGAAGTAGACGGCCTTGCCTGGCACCTGGGGTGGAGACTGGTGACATCAAAGGCTAAGTGCTGTATGCGTGTGTCAGCCATTTACAACATACATGTAGGTACAGGACTGGGTGTAGATCACAACAGAGCTTGTGCCTGGCATGCATAAGGCTGTGAGTTGATCCCCAGCAACATTTACGTATACGATAATGTACGCAGAATTTTCTGCTTTTGTTTTCTAAATTACACCTATCTGAATGTCCTCATGGGACAGAATCGCACCTCTCTTCCATGTCCTGTGAGAGCACAGGGTGAGGTCCTGGCCACATCATCCTGCCCACTCTAGGCCTAACGCAGGGCCTCCTCAGATACACCAACCTCCTTCCTGCCTTAGCGAGGAAAGGCTGGTTCTCTACACCCTTAGGGTGTGTGGCCAGGGCTACAAATAGAACTGACAGGAGACAAATTCAAGGGAGGAAAAGTGTACAAACCTTATTTAATTTTTAGGTGACACAAAATACTTCATAGGAAGAGACACATCCTCAAAGAAGGAAGCAGTCAGGTCCAGGGGCTTCTAGTTCATGCTCACAGAGAGGAGGGAGCTGTGGAGATGAGAAACAGGAAAGGGGTTTGGACTAAAGGCCATAATTTATAATTTCAGAGTAGAGAAAGTAGAAAAACAGGAAGAAGAATCTGAAGGTTATTTTCGCGAGACAGGCTGGTGCAGAGCCATCTCCATGGTGACTGCCTCTTCCCTGTACAGGCAGGGATCCTCTCCCCGTGAATTTCTATGCTCTGCTTCTGGGTGGAGATGGGCCATTGTCTCTAGAGTATCAATATGCCCCAGGGAGCTCTGACCCCTTCTCCACCCAGGCCGGTCCCTGCCTGAAACTGTGCTGTGACACTAACCACTCCCACTCTCGCTTCTGCTGAAGAGTCCCCTCCTCCAGAAGGCCCATGGGACCCTCTGCCTACAGGGGGCTGTCCCTACCCTCTCCCATGCCATAATTCTGTGTCACAGCCACCTCCGAACGCCACTTTGCTGCAGTGTAATTGTTGATTCACTCGTGTATTGATTCAGCCTCCTCCAGACTGTGACCAAAGCCGATTCCTGATGATCTCCAAAGCATGCTTGTATGTAGCACAGTTCCTGACACAGAATAGGTTCCCATATATATGTAGAAATATGCCAGGCATGATAGCACACTCCTATAATCTCAGCACTTGGGAGGCTGAGGCAGGAAGATTTCCTTGAGTTCAAAGTCAGTCTGGGCTACATAGTGAATTCAAAGCCAGTTTGAGGTATATAGTAAAACTTTGTTTCTAAATAAATAAATGCATAAGCATACACACAGGATATGCAAGATAAGGCTATATTTCCAAATCTTAACAGAGGTCAGTGAAAGCATGTTTGCTAAATTTCTTTTTTTTTTTTTTTTTTTTTTTTTTTTTTTTTTTTTTTTTTTTTTTTTTTTTTTTTTTTTTTTGAGATAGGGTCTCGCTCTGTAGTTCAGGCTGGCCCTGAGCTCACTATGGTGCCCAGGCAAGCCGCCACGAACTCAGCAATCCTCCTGTCTCTGCCTCCCAAGTGCTGGGATTACAGGCATGAGCCACCACATCTGGCATTGTGGTATGCGGTGCTGATTGTTGGTGGGCATGAGTCTCCAAGCCCAGCATTATATGTGGTTACCGGGGATCAAACTCAGGTCCTTGCGCTTGTGAGGCAGGCGCTGGAACCACTGAGCTAACCCTCCGGCCCTGCTAAATTTCCTTTCTTTTACTTATCCATAGTTCCTAGTTTTGAGGAGTTTTATGCTCTATTTTCAAATGAGAAAATAAATCATTTGTCCTTTCTTTGGTACTGGCCATCAGACCCAAGGCCTTGTGCATGCCACACAAGTAATTTGTCACAGGCCCAGTACTGTACATTTTAAAAAAGACAGTTGTTGGGCCAGGGATTTAGCTCAGTGGTTGTGGCACCTGCCTTATAAGCGTAAGGTCCCAAGTTCGATCCCTGGCACCAAGAAGAAAAAAAAAAGGCAGTTGTTAATACTAACAACCTGCTGAAACGCTCTTTCACTTGAATCAGTTGTGTTATAGGAGATCAGGAGAAAGAAATTGGCCCTTGAGACATAAAAATAATAGGAGAAAATATTCAGACGTAATTGACTGACTTCATCTTAAGTCTGGGAATCATAATAACCAAGATGAGCCATCGGCTCCCCGCGTGGCTGCCAGCTGCACCTACGCCAGGGTTTTGAGCATAGCATAAGCACCAAGTACATCCCACCTCGGTGCCAGAAAGCTAGTGCTGAGTGGAGCTGTCTTCCACATATGTGGCTGTCGTGGTGCATGGAAGTGTTATTCGTATGTCCAAACCATGGGGGAAGAAGGAGAGTTACCATGTCGTTCACGGGGTAGATATGAAGTAAGTCAGCCATAGATACCATGGGATTGTGGGCACCTCTAATTGGCATGGTTTTCCGTAGTCACCTCAGATGGGTACACATTTCTAATCCCGCTGTCTCCTTGGCCTTGGAAAATGCAAATGTCAACCCTACAGACCTAATAAGATTTGGTTGCAAGTAATCAGGTAGGAAGTTCCATCTCACAAACAAGATCATCCACCTGTGTCCGAAGAATCATTCTGTTTCTCACATGGCCACATCCCGGGCAAGGAGCCAGCAAATGCTGCCTTGATTTAAGACAGCCGTGTGCATACCACAGCAGTGAGAGTGGGCAGAGGCTGGGAGTGAGCTGTCTGTACCATGCGCCAAACACATAGAAGAAGCCAAGCCAGGCAGAGGCACATGTCTCCACTCCCAGCAACCCAGGAGGCTGAAGCAGAAGGCGTCACAAGTTTGGGCTCAACTTAGCGACTGAGTGAGACCCTGTTTTAAAAGGTAGAAAAAAAGGGCTAGGGTATAGCTCGGTGTGAACTCCCTGGGCTCAATCCTAGCATCACACACACACACACACACACACACACACACACAAATGCTTGCATCCTATTTCCTTATTCAACAAATGTAACTGATTCTGTCACCAGCTAGCTTCCTTACTTCAGAAACAGTAATGTCACAAAAATGTACAGAGAGGCCTTAATTGAAAAGTAAGAGAAACTCAGGAGGGACTTGAGCTTGAGAAGAGAGACGTTAAGCTGGTCTGTCATAAAGGAAAGGGCCAGTTTCTATGGAGTTGCTGAGATGGACTACAATCTGGTTGACCATCATCTCAGTTCTTATTTTTGGGTACAAAGAAATCCTTATAATTTGAGGGTCAGTCCAGTTCCTATGAGGTGATTCTTTCTATATATGGTGATTCTTCTGTATATGTGGAGATCTTGGATGGTGGAGGTTTTGATGGAATCCAAGGTGGCTGGGTACATGGCTTTGAGAGCTTCTAAGGGTGACAAGCAAGCAGCCTGCTGCAGTACGCATGCCACAGGCCCACCATTGGTAGCACAGTGACTGGAGACTTTCAGGCACCTGTTCCAAGATGTCTGAAGCAGGAATTTGTAAATACTGAGGGCTGAATATCTCTGTAAATCTTCTACCTAGGTGCCCACAGTTTTGGGATAAGTCAGGTAAATTTAACACCAATAAACATTGTCTCAGCAATTTTTAGACACTCCTTAAATGATTTGGGGAGGACATTTTATATCTAAGCCATAATGTCTACTATATTATTCGGCTTCCCGATCACAGGTCACAGGGCAAAATATCTAACATATTTAAGAAGTTTACTTTGGGGCCGGAGGGTTAGCTCAGTGGTTCCGGCGCCTGCCTCACAAGCGCAAGGACCTGAGTTCGATCCCCGGTAACCACATATAATGCTGGGCATGGAGACACACCCACCAACAACCAACACTGCATACCACAATGCTGGACGTGGTGGCTCACGCCTGTAATCCCAGCACTCAGGAGGCAGAGACAGGAGGATTGCTGAGTTCGCGGTGGCTTGCCTGGGCACCATAGTGAGCTCAGGGCCAGCCTGAACTACAAAGCGAGACCCTGTCTCCAAAAAGCAAAAAAAAAAAAAAAAAGAAGTTTACTGTGGCTTATAGTTTCAGAGAGCTCAGTCCATGTTAATTGGCTCCACAACAGAAGCAGCAGCTGGAAGGATATGATGAAAGAAGGCTACTCAGGGCCGGAGGGTTAGCTCAATGGTTTCGGCGCCTGCCTCACAAGCGCAAGGACCTGAGTTCGATCCCTGGTAACCACATATAATGCTGGGTGTGGAGACTCACGCCCACCAACAACCAACACTGCATACCACAATGCTGGACGTGGTGGCTCACGCCTGTAATCCCAGCACTCAGGAGGCAGAGACAGGAGGATTGCTGAGTTCGCGGTGGCTTGCCTGGGCACCATAGTGAGCTCAGGGCCAGCCTGAACTACAAAGCGAGACCCTGTCTCAAAAAGAAAAAAAAAAAAAAAGAAGGCTACTCAATACATGGTAGCTGGGAAGCAGAGAGTCAGAGTAAGAAATACCAGGTAGGATCAAAATATACATGGAATGTATAATTTGGCTTTTTTAAAAAATGTATTGCAATAAAAGAGACATCAGTCATTAATCCCCTCAACATAGTCCCTCTTATTTCAAACACGCTTATCCCATAATTCTTATCACTTTCTCAGAACTCTTCTTTCCTGAGTATCTTTACAAGGTATAAGCAAAAGTATGGTAAATGCTGATGCTAAGGACATTTAACAGAAAGGTAAATTCATAAAAAATATTACAGTGTGGGGGTCGGAGGGTTAGCTCAGTGGTTCTGGAGCCTGCCTTGCAAGCGCAAGGTCCTGAGTTTGATCCCCAGTAACCACATACAATGCTGGGCATGGAGACTCACGCCCACCAACAATCAATACCACATACCACAGTGCCGGGCATGGTGGCTCTTGCCTGTAATCTCAGCACTTGGAAGGGAGGCAGAGGCAGGAGGATTGCTGAGTTCGAGGCTTGCCTGGGCTACATAGTGAGCTCAGAGCCAGCCTGAACTACAAAGTGAGACCCTGTCTCAAAAAAAAAAAAATTACAGTGTGTCTTCATCCACTGTATTTCCCAGTTATGGCTCCTTGCAACTTCTGGCTTTCCCCCACCGTCAAGATGATGTGAAACTGGAGCATTTTTAATGGATTCAGGATATTGAAGCAGCTACAAGAGACCAACAAAAGACATTTAGGAAAGTCACAAGAATGGAGAGATAAGTATGTTCAAACCAGGCATATTTAGGGGCATTAACAACCATATGTCTTTTACCGTAATTTTTTTTTTTTTTTGAGACAGGGTCTCGCTTTGTAGTTCAGGCTGGCCCTGAACTTACTATGCAGCCCAGACAAGCCTTAAACTTAGCAGTCCTCCTGTCTCTGCCTCCCAAGTGCTGAGATGACAGGTGTGAGCCACCACGCTCGGCAACATGGTATGTGGTACTGATTGCTGGTGGGCGTGAGTCACCACACCCAGCATTGTATGTGGTTCCTGGGGATCGAACCAGGGACCTTGCACTTGCCAGGCAGGTGCCGGAACAACTGAGCTAAATCTCTGGCCCTGTAATACTTCTTTTTAATTTTAAAGATTCACCATACTTTTTCAGTCCCAGCAAGTATGTGCCCCAAGGCTGATCCTCAGTCACGCTCTTCTTCCTCTCATGCTCAGCCCTGAGCTCACCAGTGAACTAATCCACCAGCGAGAACAGCAACCCCATAATCCCATGGCCTTCTGCCAGCCCCACATCTCAGCCCGTAAGACTGCGAGGGACGTGTTAGAGCCAAACTACTCTACCTGCCTCCACACAGGGATCTTCGAGCCAACAGTTTAAGATAATAAAGGAGACAGACACAGAGTGGAGAGAGGTGTCAAGCTCCTGTGTTTAGTGACATTATGAAGCATCCATAGGCACAAGTGGAAAAGCCACCGGTTTTGTTGTGGTTTTATTTTGGGTTTTGTTTGTTTGTTTACTTCTTTGCTTAGTAAAAGCAAGTTTTTAAAATGGGGACTGTATCAAGAGCAAATGTAAATCACGATTTTGAATGAGACACAGATCAAGAGCCTAGGAGTTCATTTGTCCCCTGCCCCTCTGGTGGCCCCGCCAGGTTTATTTTTTGCTCATCTGCTTTATTCCTGGAGATGCCCTGGGGAGGACATCCCGGCTTTAATGAAACGCCTGGTTCTTTCAAAAGAATGGGAAAGAGCACCTGCCATGTTTTCAGTGAGTACCAGGCCCAAGTTCAGGCCCAGGATGTGCCGGCACCATGTCCCCATGGTGGCCTCTAACTGGTGATAGTATTTTCCATGCACTGTTCTTCTGCTAAATGATGCAGGAGAGAAAGTTCAAACAAGCTAGATGAGATCTTGCTCTCATATAACTTTTATTCAGTGAGCAAAATCATTAAAACATGAAGCTATATCAAAACCATCAGGTCAGAAAGACAGAGACAAGTCAAACACATTGGCACACCTGAAATCCCAACTACTCAGGAGGCCGAGGCAGGACAATCGCAAATTCAAGGCCAGCCTGAGGAACCCAACAAGACCCTGCCTCAAAATAAAGGAACAAAAGAGGCTGGGGAAGTAGCTCAGCAGCAGAGCACTAGTCCAGTGTACATGAGGCTCTGGGTTACCCAGCACAGAAGAAAAAGGGGACAGAGAAGCTAATCTGAATTTCAGGTGTAGATGGTCATAAAATGCCTATGTAAGCTTCTTTACTGTGCTTAAATGAGATGCACAAGAAGAAAAAGAAATAAAAACCAAAGTAGACCTGGTGTCTGCAATAATAAGCCTGAAGCAAATTCGCTTAGTGATTATTTAACTATAAGCCAGGTACAGCTAGCACAAGGTGGCCTGATACGGTAAACAAAGGTCAGCCAGGGCCTGTGTGGAGGGGGCAGGTATCCAGTTAAAAGGCTCCCTTTGTTCTGAAAGCTGTGGCAAACGCAAGCCCTTCACATCATCTGGCAACAACCAAGGGAACAATTACCCTTTCACAGACTTTAAAGAAGTATTTTACAGAGAAAAATCCTGCTCAGGGTAGGGAGAGTGGCATGTTAGTGAGATTATTTGTACAGATGCAAGGCTGAGCGGTTGTGTAATCCAGCCGTTTGTCCCCCGTGGATCAGAAGTTCTGGGTGAGCACAGCATGGTCCCAGGAAGCCTAAGCCAGCTGCAGGCAGCGTCGTTCTGTGCTTTCTGTGAACAGGAATATAATGAAATCCCGCAAGGTGGAAGACAGGCGAGGTACCCATGAATACGTCACAGGCAAATGTTGCACAGGTCAAAACGCACAAGCAGAAGATGAGCAAGGAGGCGCCATGTTTACCAGCATCCGCAGGAAACACTAGAATGGTGTGTGACTAACCGGAAGCCCAGGCAGCCGCAGAGGAAGGCAGGGGCACGAAAGAAGCTCCACGCAGAGCTGACGTGGCCTCATTATTAGGAACACTTCCGGACACCTTTCCTTAGAAGTTCTTTTCCATTCAAGAAGTTAAAACCATTGCTCTCTCTTTTAGGCATCTAAAATGTATGACAGTTTAAGTAGGAGCAGATGATTCGAGAAGGAAATTCAAGAGACTGAGACTGGAGGATTGAAAGGCTCCCCCAACCCAGCCTACATACACTGAGACCTTGTCTAAAAAACAAAACAAAACAGAAAAGGCAAAGAAAATCTTCCCTGCATCATGCTGATTCCTTTTAAAACAGTATGTTATAGCCGGGCGTGGTGACTCACACCTGTAATCCCAGCACTCGGGAGGCAGAGGCATGAGGATTGCTGAGTTCGAGGCTTGCCTGGACTACATAGTGAGCTCAGAGCCAGCCTGAACTACAAAGCGAGACCCTGTCTCAAAAAAAAAAAAAAAAAAAACCCAGTATGTTATAGGCTTAAAGCTGTCCATGCTGGAGGATATAGTACAAAATTATTGTGTGCTTCTTCAAGTTTGTGGTATCAAATGAAGTCAAGATCATCCCGGGGACCCTGTCCTGTCAGAAAAAGACATCTGACCCTTGATGGTGCACAGGGCACGGCCCGCATGCGCTTTCCTTGGGTCCTGAAGGTGACGCAAAGCTCACCTTCCCAGCTCATGGCCCAGCATGCTCCTGTTGGCAGGAAGCCCCAGGGGACATTAAAAGGAAGCAGGTACCCCCTTAGTCACTGAGAGCTTTCACAGCGGAAGTCAAACCACCTGAATATTCAGCTAATAATTTGCATTCCAGGCAGAGAGATTCAAACTCAGTCAGAAGGGGGTAAAAAATCCAAATATTCACTACAACCCAAGAGCACACCAGTTCCAGCCCAGGTTTGAGGTCTGTGGCGTGTGGGTATGGCACCCAAAATAGGTCGCTTTGGCGTGAGGATGGCTTTGAGCTGAAGGCAGCAAGAAGAAACAATATATTTTCACACTCGCTCAGCCCTCTCTCTTTGCTTAGGCAGGACATAAATTTGCAATGATCTTCCTTTTCCCTTTTCTACCAGTGTAAACAAAAGGTGATCACTGGAGACAGCTTTAGGCCCTCACTGGAAAGGAGGTGACACAAGAAGCCGTGTCCATCGCAAACTTTACTGTCAAGCTCTCATCCGCCATGGGTCCCCCCCAACTTCCGTCCACCCTAGAGACTTGGAGGTCCTGTTCCTGGGTCTTGTCACAAGCCCAGATTCCCCAAAGCTGAGGGCTGCTCATCCTGGAGCTCTCCCACATGCCACTGCGACACTCAGGCCACTAAAATGCTGTTTGTTGGGCCGGAGGGTTAGCTCAGTGGTTCCGGCACCTGCCTCGCAAGTGTAAGGACCTGAGTTCGATCCCCGGTTACCACATATAATGCTGGGCGTGGTGGCTCACGCCTATAATCCCAGCACTCGGGAGGCAGAGACGGGAGGATTGCTGAGTTCGTGGCGGCTTGCCTGGGCACCATAGTGAGCTCAGGGCCAGCCTGAACTACAAAGCAAGACCCTGTCTCCAAAAAGCAAAAAAAAAAAAAAA
>PVIC010026272.1:0-24621 GCA_004025085.1 Thryonomys swinderianus | reverse complement strand
TTTTTGAGACAGGGTCTTGCTTTGTAGTTCAGGCTGGCTCTGAGCTCACTATGTAGTCCAGGCAAGCCTCAAACTCAGCAATCCTCCTGTCTCTGCCTCCCGAGTGCTGGGATCACAGGCGTGAGCCACCATGCCCAGCTCTGTGGCATGTGGTATTGATTGATGGTGGGAGTGAATCTCCATGCCCAGCATTATATGTGGTTACCGGGGATCGAACTCAAGACCTTGCGCTTAAGAGGCAGGCGCTGGAACCACTGAGCTAACCCTCCAGCCCCAATGTGGGATATATTATTACATACAGATTTTAAAACTCACCTTATAATCATGTACAACAATATGCTCCCCAGTGTGAAAGTTACACACAGCTGGACATGTTATAACCTGACCTTGTTTCACTGACCAGCTTCCCAAGGGTTTTTGATCAGAAACCTAATGAAAATAAGATAAAATATTCAAGAAGTTAAATTCTGGCATTAAAAGCAATTAAATTTACGATAAAAATTCAAAGAATTTAACAAATTTCTTAAGATTAAAAAAACAATCACTAACAATGTAGATTCCGCTTATATGAAGTATCTATAACATAGTCAAAACTGATAAAGATGGAAGAGCTGTGGTTGCCAGGGGTGACGAAACAATTATTTAATGAGTACAGAATTTTAGTTTTGCAAGTTGAAAAGAGTTCTAGGGATAAATGGTATTGATGACTGCATATTTTGTGTCGCGACAGTGAGCGGCATGTGAAATGAAGCAGGGATACCCGGATCAGATCCATTCAGTTCTAGCAGCCAGTGCATTCCTACGCAGGAACTGCATATCTATTGGACAGCCAAGGTAAAGACTAAGATTCAGCTCAGAACACTACTGGGAAAGCATGGGCTGTCACCAAAACTCTAAGCACAGTTAACTTTTGGATGACACAGAAAAATACGTTCAGCGGCAGAGATGAAAATAACTGTTTTCTCTAGGATCACCAAGGTTTAGTGTGCTCAATTAGGAACGAGGATGAAAAGGAGGCGGGACCTATGATTTCCCGGCAACACTCCAGGATTCACAAAGTGAACCAGAGTTGTCCACATACAAGTCATTGGGAACTCAAGACACTTAGGATTAACAAGAAACGTGGGTCTCTTCATTCGCAAAAAGGAAAGAAACAAAGACACCAGGGCGTCAGCGGATAGGGTGTAGACACAGAGCTAAAACACGCTCCCACCCTGCCAACGCCATCCTTAGCCACCCACTCTCCGCTCGACTCTTCCTTCAGTGGGCAGCAGGGCGCCAGAGATCCTAGGTCGGGATCGGTCCGCAGAACATCCCCAGCCAAAGCACACGTCCCAACCTGTCCCACGTGTATCGCGACGCTGTGCCTCCTGCAACTCAGAGACATCACTCTACCACCAAACAACCCAGTCAGACTTCAGACCTCGTTCAGCGTCCTAGACAAAGGAAGCTGGATCTCTAAGAGGCACAATCCACCGTCTCTTTCTGAAACAGAAAAATCGAGCCTCCGGCTCCGGCTCCGGGCGGGGCAACACAGCAGCCAGGAGTTTATATCCCTCTTACCTTATAAAGGATGACAGTCCTGCTTCTGTCCGTCACTAGAAAATGGTCTGTTTTCTCGCTCGGTTCCACGCCTAGAAGACCGTCGGGCCCCGCACCCAGGGATACCACTGACAACGTGAACTCCTCTTCCAGGGCTGCCATTTTGGCCACGCCTAGAGCGGACCGCACACAGTCCCAGCAGGCCTCGCACTTTCTCTCGCGACAGCGAAAAGGGTCAGAGGGAGGACGCAGCGACCCCTGGCGGCCAAAGGTTCGCGCGGAGCCTTAGGTCGCCGAGTGGGAGGGGCTTGGTCTGTGGGTGTAGACCCCTCTTTCCCAGGACACGCCTGCGAGAGTCCCGGATGTGCTCCAGGCCCCGGTATAGAATTTGCGTTTTGCTAAATCGGTGTGTGTGGATTTGAAGAATTTGAGGCGTGGTGGGATATAAATGAGCTAAAAAAGCAAAACAGCAATGCAAAACAAACAAAACCCTCTCTATGGCTTTGGAAAGTTAGGGCGAGAGGATCACAAGTTTGAGCCCAACCTGGGCAATTTAGTGATTTGGTGAGACATCGTTTATAAAAAAAAAAAAGTAAAAACGGGCTGGGAATGTAGTGGTGCTTTACAAGATCCTGGTTTTAATCTCCAGTACTAAAGAAATCAATCAGTCATTCAATGTGGAGAGGTAGCCCAGGTAAGACCTTGAGTTAATCCACAGCTTCCCAAACAGCAAAATCAACAAACTATTGAACAGGCTGCCACAGAAAAATTTATTATTTTAAAATAAACACTCAACCATAACTTGTTCCTACTTCCCTGTTTGCTACCAGCTCTTCGAACTATCTTGTCCTTGTGGACTTTCAATCCTGAGTTGTCTGTGTCTCTCGTTCCCTTGGCACAAGGAAAGTTTCTCCCATTTTTCAAGCTAGTTTGAAGAAAAAAGTGAGTTAGTCTCCTGGATAACTTTGCTTTTTGTTTTTTTTGTTTTTTTGCCTTTTGGAGACAGGGTCTCGCTTTGTAGTTCAGGCTGGCCCTGAGCTCACTATGGTGGATAACTTTGTTTTTTGAGACAAGATCTTGCGTTGTAGTTCAGACTGCCTCTGAACTCACTATGTTGCCCAAATTAGCCTCGAACTCACAGCAACCCTCCTGTCTCTGCCTCTTGTGTGCTGGGATTACAGGCATGAACCACCATGCCCAACTATATGTTCTTGGTAATAGTTCTTTACTTGAATGTTGGTAAAAATCTTTTCCCACTCTGTGGGTTGTGTCTTCACTCTGTTGGTGGTTTTCTCTTGCTGTGCAAATGGTTTTTATTTTTATTTTATGTCATTTAATTTTGTTTTGGGAATCAAAGAAAGCTTTTAAATAAGATGAGGTTCTAGTTGTCAGTTCTCTCTGGTATTTCTCATGCAGTCTGGGTTTTTTTTTTTTTTTTTTTGAGACAGGGTCTCACTTTGGAGTTCAGGCTGGCCCTGAGCTCACTATGTAGCCCAGGCAGACCTCAAACTCAGCAATCCTCCTGTCTCTGCCTCCCAAGTGCTGGGATTACAGGCATGAGCCACCACGCCCGGCACTGTGGTATGTGGTATTGATTGCTGGTGGGCGTGAGTCATCACACCCAGCATTGTATGTGGTTACAGGGATCGAACTCAGGACCTTGCGCTTGCAAGGCAGGCCCCACAAACCCTGAGCTAAATCTCCTGCCCCAGTCTGGGTTTTTTGTTTGAAGTCTTTGCCTACTCCTATGTCCTCAAGCATTTTTTTCAGTGTCACACTACCTCCTGCTTTTTTCATTGACTCTGACAGTCTTATGTTATCCTTCTTATCTAGTAGCTGTTGGATTGATTTTTTTGTGTGTGATCCCTTGCTATTTTTTTTTAATTTTTAAATTTTTATTTTTTTTGAGGTCTCACTTTGTAGTTCAGGCTGGCTCTGAGCTCACTATGGAGCCCAGGCAAGCCTTGAACTCAGCAATCCTTCTGCCTCTGCCTCCTGAATGCGGGGATGACAGGCATGAGCCACCATGCCTTGCATTGTGGTATGTGGTACTTATTCCTGGTGGGCGTGGTTCACCACACCCAGTATTGTTGTATGTAGTTACCAAGGATTGAACTCAGGACCTTGCGTTTGCTAGGCAGGTGCTGGAACCACTGAAGTAAATCTCTGGCTTCCTCAGTGGAATTTTTTTTTTTTTTTGAGACAGGGTCTCACTTTGTAGTTCAGGCTGGCTCTGAGCTCACTATGGAGCCCAGGCAAGCCTCGAACTCAGCAATCCTCCTGTCTCTGCCTCCCAAGTGCTGGGATTACAGGCGTGAGCCACCATGCCCAGCATTGTGGTATGTGGTATTGATTGGTGGGCGTGAGTCTCCATGCCCAGCTTTGTATGTGGTTTTACCGGGGATCGAACTCAGGACTTTGCGCTTGCGAGGCAGGCGCTGGAACCACTGAGCTAATCCTCCGGCCCCATTTTATTGTATTTTGAGACAGAGTCTTGCAAAGTTCCTGGGATGACCTCAAACTTATGCCCTCCTGTCTTAAACTCCCCAGTAGCTCGTGTTATCAGGTATGTGTCACTGCACTCAGCCAGAAAGTGACTTTGGGCAGCAATGCAGAGATGAAGGTCAAGTACATCCCCAGCAACCCATGCAAATGTCTTAGGAAATTCACTACAAAGCTATTGCATTATCTAGGTGCGAGATGATTCTTTCCGCCTTGTAAAACCTGCCCGTCTGGGCGTGGTGCCGCATGCCTGTAGTCCTAGCACTTTGGGGTCTGAGGTAAGAGAATTGCTTCATGTTCAAGGCCAGCCTGGGCAACATAGCATGACCCTGTTTCAAACAACAAAAAAGAAATACCCCCCAAACCCAAAGACAAAACAAAAAACCCCAAGTCTTATGCATGCTTCTTTTAATGTAGTAACCTACTTGTTTTCTTTTATCCTTGTTTGCAATTATCTTATTCTCTGTTTAATCACATGCCTGGTCTCCCCCACTGTGTTGTATCCATCTGTATAACAAGGAACCTGCTGTCTGTCATAACTACTTGCCCATTCTCATTATGTAGCATTTAGTAGGCAGTTAAAATGTACTTTTTGATCAAATGAAATGACTTTATATTTTTATATCTTTTGACATCAGCACTTGAGCATGAGCCACACAAAGAATTTAGTCCACTTCCATTGCAAGCCATGGTAATAAATAGAATATGGTCTTGGTCCATTAAGATAAAGTCATTAAGACATACTGGTTGGGAAAGCTGGAACAACGCTTGCATATTTGTTGGTAAATCTGAGTCTAAGTTTGGTAAACTATGAAAAGAGATTGCAGTCCTTGCTGGAAAGGACACCAGCTGTACTAAAGAGTCTTTTGTAAGATAGTCCAAACTAGAAGTGGGTCAGAGCGTTCTTCCAGTGTTCATCAAGGTCAGTGAGAAAGAACAGGGCCTGACTGTTGTCGCTGGCTAGAGACGTTCACGGGCGGGTCTGGGTAGACAGCTGAGGCCCTGACCTTCTCACGGTGTGCTGGGAGTCCTGTCTGGGTCGTTGTTTGCATGCTTTTATGCTCCATGGCTTCTTTGCCATGAAGACAGAGGAGCGGTGTTGCCTCTCACATTCAGGTCTTAGACTAGAGACAGATGATAGAGATACAGTAAACACGTCCAACTCCACAACGGGTAGGGAAAGATGCCTTCATGTATTTGAAAGGGAGGATGCTGCCCCGTTAGGGTTTGTCATGGAACAGAGACAGTGACATATGTTACCCCACAAATCGGACACAGTGAGGTTTTGTCAAAGGAATATTTACAGGGGGACCCTTGGCAAAGACGGTGGTTGATGGATATGTTTATACCACCAAATCTTCATATTATGCGAAAGTCATAGTGTTTCTCAAATAAGGTCTAAGATGCTCTGATAGATATAAATTTATATACATAATATATGTAAATTTTAGAATGTGAAAACACCTAGGAGTAAATGTTCACATCACAGCAGATAATGGAACAGTATTTTCAAAATTCAGGCAGAAGTTAGGTGTAATGGTGCACACTTGTAATCCCAGCACTCGGGAAGCTGAGGCAAGAGGATTTCTGCAAGGTCTAGGCCAGTTTGAACTACATAGTGAGTTTAAGGCCAGCCTGAACTACATAGCAAAATTCTGTCACATCAAAGAAAAAATTGAATTTCAAATTATAAATACAGTGGTATCTTGATTCATGAACTTAGTTTGTCCTACAATTTTGGAAAAGATCTCAGTTGTGTTTATGTGGCAAAGATCACCATGACCACGATTGTCACCCAGTGCAGTTTGCAAACAAAAACAGAATTTTGCCAAATGCTTCTATTTGCAAACAAGAGTTCATGGACCAAAGCACCATTATATTTTCTTATATTTTAGTGGTACTGAGGATTGAACCCAGGTCTTTTGGACTGAGCTACACCCTAGCTCTTTTTAAAGTTTTTGTTTTAAAACAGAGTATTGCTTAAAAAAAAAATAAATAAAGGGCCGGAGGGTTAGCTCAGTGGTTCTGGCGCCTGCCTCGCAAGCGCAAGGTCCTGAGTTCGATCCCCGGTAACCACATATAATGCTGGGCGTGGAGACACGCCCACCAACAATCAATACCGCATATCACAATGCCGGACGTGGTGGCTCAAGCCTGTAATCCTAGCACTCGGGAGGCAGAGACAGGAGGATTGCTGAGTTCGCGGCGGCTTGCCTGGGCACCATAGTGAGCTCAGGGCCAGCCTGAACTACAACGCGAGACCCTGTCTCAAAAAGCAAAATAAATAAATAAAAATAAAAAGAGGGTATTGCTAAATTGATAACTTGCCCAGGCGGGCCTAGAACTAGCAGTCATCCTGCTTCAGCCTTCCAGAGCACTGAGGTTACTGGTGTGTATCTCAAGACCTGGTTTTGCTCTTGTTTTTTGAGACAGGGTCTCATGATGTAGTCCAAATTAGCCTTGAACTCAGTATGTGGGCACAAACACAAGGGAATCCTCCTTCCTTAGGCTCCTAAGTGCAGGGACTGCAGGTGTGTGCTATCATACATGGCTGTTTTTTAAATTTATTTTTATTTTTATTTATTTATTTTTGAGACAGGGTCTCGCTTTGTAGTTCAGGCTTGCTCTGAGCTCACTATGTAGCCCAGGCAAGCCTCAACTCAGCAATCCTCCTGCTTCTGCCTCCTGAGTGCTAGGATTACAGGCGTGAGCCACCACACCCGGCACTGTGGAATGTGATGCTGATTGCTGATTGACTGCTGGTGGGCGTGAGTCACCATGCCCAGCATTGTATGTGGTTACCGGAGATCAAACTCAGGACCTTGCGCTTGCGAGGCAGGCGCCAGAACCGCTGAGCTAAATCTCTCGCCCTGTTTTTTTTTTTTATTTTATAAGTATGTCCTATACAATTATTCATGACTTACCTGAAATTAGAGAGGATCTAGCAGCTTGTTTTTCTTTTTTTTTTTTTTTTGAGGTAGGGTCTCGCTTTGTAGTTCAGGTTGGCCCTGAGCTCACTATGGAGCCCAGGCAAGCCTTGAACTCAGCAGTCCTCCTGCCTCTGCCTCCCAAGTGCTGAGATTATAGGCGTGAGCCACCATGCATGGCATTGTGGTAGGTGGTACTGATTGCTGATGGGCAAGAGTCACCACACCTGGTATTGTTATATGTGGTTACCGGGGTTCAAACCAGGGACATTGAGCTTGCTAGGCAAGTGCTGGAACCACTGAGCTAAAGCTCCAGCCCAGTTTGGTTTTATTTTGTGTGTGTGTGTTAAATCACAAGAGCTTGGCAAGATCTAGCTCCTCCTATTCTTTCTTGGCTCATTTGTCATTAGCTATCCCTTTCTGTCTCAAGCATATTCTTCAGAGTCTGTAATAGGTTGGACACTCTCCTACCTCAAGGCCTTTGCATAAGCTATGCCCTTTGCTGGAACTGCATTTAGCTTCTCTTGATTCATCTAATTGCTATTTGAATCTTAGTCTCTGCTGAATATTCTTCTTTTCCTTGTTTACATGCTCTCCTAGCATGATGTAACTTCCCTTCACTGCCCTGTATTAAGTTGCAGCTGCATATTTACTATGTGACTGGGTCTTATTTCCATTCTCCTCATGGAGAAGCAATACTCAAAACCTACAATGTAAAGGAAGAGAAGGTTCTTTGTTAAGCTATGGTGAGCCGGCTCCAAGGCAGGACGGCATGGCGGAGGAAAAGCTGCTCACATCATAGCGGCCAGGAAGCAGAGGGAGAGGGAGGAACTGGAAAGGGAGAGGCCCTTCCGGGTCCACCTGTGGCCCCTCTCCGGCAGGCCCCACCTCCCACAGCAAGGCAGTGGTAGCACCCCATAGTCTAATCACCATCCGCAAGCTGTGTCCCTGCGCACTTGAGGCTTTGGGGAAACATCGAAGAACCGACCCACAATACTATATAATTGTGACAGGGCTTCTCCACTACACTGGAAGGTCAGAGGCCACATTTATTGTTGCTCGCTTGTGTAGTGCCCATGCCTCTCCTAGTACCTTGTCCATAATAGGCATGGTGGGGGAAAGCAAGAAGGAAGGAAGGAGAGAAGGAAGAAAGGAAAGGAGAAAAAGAAAAGCTCTAGTTGATAGAAAAAGTTTCATCAGGACCAGAATGAGGAAGGAGGACTAACATGGAAACTGGCTCTGAACAGGTTCATAGAGAGGAAATGCAGGTGGGGGCGAGGTACCCAGGCAGAAGAGGGACCTTAATATGTAGTCTCTGGGTGCTGGTGGGTGGTGAGGAAGAGATTTGAGGCCCCTTAAACGTTTTCTATCCTTAAACTCTGTCAGACGTGGCAGGTGGGGCCAGTTGGGGCTCAGTACCAGACACTGTCTTGGTGAAGTTATCTGTGAGCAATAAGCCTCCCTTGCCTTTTTTGTGGTGGGGATTGAACCTGGAGTGTCATGTGTGCCAAGCAAGGATGGAGCTATGCCCCAGGCCTAAAATAAGTCTTTTGAAACAGACAGCAAGTCAGCAAAAGACCCATGGTGTTAAATGATCCCTGTCCCCTCATAAGCACATTTGTTCCGGAGAGAGTTCTTGATCTGGAAGTTACTTCTGTGAGAAACATGGCGGTGCCTGCCCCTGGGCTCTCTGCGGCTCTCAGGGAGATTTTGTTCTTCTGGGGCAGACTGTAGCTGACTTCAGTTTTATTTCAGTAGGGTTTTCCTTTTTATGTCCTGGTGCTCCCTGAAGGAAGAAAGTCTTTCAGCTTAGTCTACTCTTTAAACTTTTCCTTGGTTTCAGCTGAAGTGTCAAGAAGGGGAGGGAGGGCCGGAGGGTTAGCTCAGTGGTTCCGGCGCCTGCCTCGCAAGCGCAAGGTCCTGAGTTTGATCCCCGGTAACCACATATAATGCTGGGCGTGGAGACACGCCCACCAACAATCAACACCACATACCACAATGCGGACGTCTTGGCTCACGCCTGTAATCCCAGCACTCGGGAGGCAGAGACGAGAGGATTGCTGAGTTCGCGGCGGCTTGCCTGGGCACCATAGTGAGCTCAGGGCCAGCCTGAACTACAAAGCGAGACCCTGTCTCAAAAAGCAAAAAAAAAAAAAAAAAAAAAAGAAGGGGAGGGAAAGAATGTTACCCCCAAACCAATCAAAATAATTGATTTGTATTTGGATCTAGACTTGAAGAGGCCCATATTTAAGATATGTATGCCTCTCCAGTCATATATGGCTCAATTTCCTATAAAAAGAATCACTGAGGACTTTCAGCTGAATTACTGGTATTGCTTAGCAAATGCAATTAACAAAATGTTGGCTGTTCTAGTTAATTAGAAATCTATGGATTAATCAGATCGGACTCAAAAGCCATTCATCAGGTGGGGAGGGTATCTTATCCTGTTGAAAAGCTTTTATTTACATGTGAATTAGACCTAGGAGATCAGAAGGAAATAAGAAGCTTTTGATATTTGTATATTCTGACAATCATAGCCTGTACAGCTCACAGGAATCTGAATTATATTACTCATCCACCAGGTGGTCAGAAATTAGCCAGGTTTAAAAAAAATGGTTTAAGCGCTCTCATTTAATTCTCTTTATAGGAGTAAAACAATTATTTCCACAACTTGCATGCATGGGAGGGAAATGGGACTTGCAAGTCTGACATTAGCTACAGTGTATAGTTCAAGTGGAAACAAATTTCACCTTATCCTCCCCACTCTTCATCTCCCTAGTACTGAGGCTTGAACCCAGTGCTGTACCACAGAGCTCTGTCCTCAGTCCTTTTGAGTTTTTATATTGAGACAGGGTCTGACTGAGGTGCTCAGGCTGGCTTGAATTGGTGGTCCTCCTGCCTCAGCCTTATGAGTGGCTGGGATTGTAGGTGAATACTACCACACTTTGCTATTTTACTGTATTCTTGAAACATCATCCTTTTTCTTGCTACTTGGGATTTTTTTATGGAATCCTAGAAAAGGGTTCAGAAATTGTATTTCTTTTTCTTTTTGAGACAAGGTCTTGCTTTGTAGTTCAAACTGGCCCTGAGCTCACTGTGTAGCCCAGGCAAACCTCAAACTCAGCAATCCTCCTGCCTCTGCCTCCCCAGTGCTGGGATTACAGGCGTGAGCCAGCACACCTGGCATTGTGGTGTGTGGTACTGATTGCTGGTAGGTGTGAGTCACCACTGTTGGTATTGCTGTATGTGGTTACCAAGGATTGAACTCAGGACCTTGTGCTTCCTAGGCAGACACTGGAATCATTGAGCTAAATCTCTAGCTCAGAAACTGTATTTTTTTTTTTTTTTGAGACAGGGTCTCGTTTTGTAGTTCAGGCTGGCTCTGAGCTCACTAGGTAGCCCAGGTAAGCCTCGAACTCAGCAATCCTCCTGCCTCTACCTCCCGAGTGCTGGGATTACAGGCATGAGCCACCACGCCCGGCACAGAAACTGTATTTCTTAACATGTTGTCTCAGATATTTTGAGACAGTAAAAGAAAGCTGACTAACACAGCCATAATTTGTAGTTAGCTTCTGTCGCTGAAATGAACAGAGATTCACTTAGAATAAACTCTGAAAACAAAAGCTTTCTGTATCAGCAGAGCTCCAAGGAGAGCCATCCTCCATACGTCTTGCAAGCTGTGAACCTGTGTGCAGACCTCTGTTTTAATTCCTTGTGCCTTGCCCTTCTCCTTATGATGCTTCACCAGGATCTTCTGTCACCAAGAGGCAATCTTATTTTTATGTACTTGCCATTCCAATTTAACATTTGCCACCTGCTATTATGGGGAGTGTTGTTACACACACAAGGGTCAGGAAGGTAACGGGACTTGTTCAGCATTACATAGCATTAGAAAATTCTAGAAAACATATCTTTATTAATGCAGTGGATAGCAGGCTTTACCTATGTTTGTTGGCTCCCATATTTCTCCTATAAAATGTCTTTCAAATATTTGATACCTACTATAACATGGGTAATTTTGCAAACCTTATCCTTAGTGAAATAAGCAAAAGAAAAAAGGACCATGTGATAGGATTCCACTTAAATGAGGTACCCAAAATAGGCAAATTCATGGAGAAAGAAGTAAAATGGGGGGCAAGGATGGGATAAGTATTTTTCTTTGCTATGTTCTATTTAATGGGTACAGACCCATTCTTCATGTTTGGGATGATGAAGAAAATTCTAGAAATAGTGATGGTAGTTGTGTAACATTGTGAATATACTTAATGCCATTGTGTCATATACTAAAAAATGGTTGATAGGGTAAATTTCATGTTATGTATGTTTCACTGCAGGAAACAGTAGTGGAAGTAGGAAATAGGAAGTGTTTGAGAGTTATGACAATCATGTTAGAGCAAAAAAAATAAAAGAGGTGGCTATTTCCCTTAGTGAAATCTTTTCTTTGATTTAAAAAAATGGAAATCTAGCCGGGCGTGGTGGCTCATGCCTGTAATCCCAGCACTCGGGAGGCAGAGGCAGGAGGATTGCTGAGTTCGAGGCTTGCCTGGGCTATATAGTGAGCTTAGGGCCAGCCAGCTACAAAGTGAGACCCTGTCTCAAAAAACAAAACAAAACAGCTGGGTATGGTGGCTCACGCCTGTAATCCCAGCACTCGGGAGGCAGAGACAGGAGGATTGCTGAGTTCCAGGCTTGCCTGGGCTACATAGTGAGCTCAGTGCCAGCCTGAACTACAAAGCGAAACCCTGTCTCAAAACAAAACAAAACAAAACAAAACAAAAAAATGGAAATCTAGGGGACTTAGGAAGTTTGGAAACAGTCAGAATCCAAACTAACTTGAGGGTAAGTCTTTTTTTTTGAGACAGGGTCTCGCTTTGTAGTTCAGGCTGGCCCTGAGCTCACTATGTAACCCAGGCAAACCTGGAACTCAGCAATCCTCCTGCCTCTGCCTTCCGAGTATTGGGATTACAGACGTGAGCCACCACACCCGGCACTGTGGTGTGTGGTACTGATTGCTGGTGGGTGTGACTCATCATGCCCAGTAATGTTGTATGTGGTTACTGGGGCTCAAACCAGGTAATTTGTGCTTGCTAGGCAGTCGCCAGAACCACTGAGCTAAATCTTCAGTCCTGAGAGTAAGTTTTATACCCTGTCCTTGTTAGGCATGAGTCATGACCATAGTGCTTTCCCTGTGGAGAATTCGTTGTTCCTCAGAGATAAGGAGCTCACGTGGATCAAGAGAATAGCATATACAGGCATTATGTTCCTTTCTTTGGGACACATTTGCACTCTAGTTCAAAACCTCTTTCCTAGAGTTGAGTGTAAATTAAGGAAGAATTCTGGCTTGGGCGTGTGGCCCAGTGGTAGAGTACTTACTCAGCATGCTCCACGTTTTGGGTTTGCCTCAGTGTGGCAAAACAAAAAGAACCAAATGCTTAAGAAGTCTGCTTTGTCCTTATGAGGGTTCTGCTATAATCAGGGAATCATGAACTCTGAGAAAATTGTGAACTCCGGTCTTTGCTTGGATTTTGTCTTAGTTAACGAGACTTCCAGCTAGTCAGTGCGTCATGTGATGGTTTTCTGGAAATCCTCAAGTAAAGATGGATTCAGTGTTTGTTAACAATGAAACCATGAAAACAACAAGACTTAGAATTGATGGTTGTTTATTCAATTAAATGCAGTTCCTTATACTCAAGTCAGGCTTTTGTGGCCCTTGTAGCCTTGTTGGAAGTTGGAAAAAGTATTGATCATTTAAAGAAACCATGGTACTTCTTTGTACTTTGATTCCCTCCTACTACATGAAGACCCCACGACAGGGTATTTGACCGATTCATACACTGAATGAGCAGAGGACTTACAAGGGACTTGGATGCTGGCAACTGCATAACCTGTTGAGAATAGTGAACTTGTAAAAGTACATATACTGGTGGAAACAGACACAAACTCTTACTCCTATGTTGTCAATAGACTTGTAAATTGGTGCAGTTTTCTTTGGAAATGGTGACAGTAAGTATCCAAAGTCACAAAACTATTCTTTTTTTTTTTTTTTTTTTTGCTTTTTGGAGACAGGGTCTTGCTTTGTAGTTCAGGCTGGCCCTGAGCTCACCATGGTGCCCAGGCAAGCCGCCGTGAACTCAGCAATCCTCCTGTCTCTGCCTCCCGAGCGCTGGGATTACAGGCGTGAGCCACCACGCCCAGCATTATATGTGGTTACTGGGGATCGAACTCAGGTCCTTACGCTTGCGAGGTAGGCGCCGGAACCACTGAGCTAACCCTCCGGTCCCACAAAACTATTCTTTGACCCAGTAAATGATTTCTGGGCTGTATCCAAAACAAGAAATCTTTTAAAAAGACATAAACTGCATAAAAAGTGATGCTAACAGCACTCTATATAATGATAAAATCCAGAAAATAACATAAATGTGAAATAATAAAGGAATGTTTAAGTAGTTTATGGATTTTCAACTCTGTAGAATATTACCTATGAAAAACATAACTCTACCATGTACTAGACAGGCACTGTGCTGCCCAGCTACATTCCCCAGCCCTGCGTATATGTGCAAAAACAAAGGCATTTATTCATTCAGTGCTGGGCATCAAACCCAGGGATTCCTACATGCTATGCAAGGGCTTCACCACTGAGCCACACCCCGGCCCCTGGAAAGGGGATTATCACCATTCAAAGTCATCAAGGCTTTTTATAGCAAGATAAGCACACACCAGATATGATCCCCAGAAACAACAGCAAATTCATTATTTTTTTTAATGTGCAGAGGATTGAACCCAGGACCTTGTACATGCTAGGCAAGTACTGTCCCAGTAAGCTATGGCCCCAGTCTCAAAGAACAAATTCTAATGATGGTGGTGAAATGTCACATCCCTGGGTTTATGTCATAGTTTTCAAAAACTGCAAAGAAATAGAGTAACTCCAAGACAACACTGGAAAAAGTCAAACTTGTAGGAATCCTTTCAAATATCCAGCTGGGATTCACAAAAGTGACAGAACACACTTTTTTTTTTTTTTTTTGCTTTTGAGACAGAATCTCGCTTTGTAGTTCAGGCTGGCCCTGAGCTCACTATGGTGCCCAGGCAAGCCGCCGCGAACTCAGCAATCCTCCAGTCTCTGCCTCCCGAGTGCTGTGATTACAGGCGGGAGCCACCATGTCCGGCATTGTGGTATGCGGTGTTGATTGTTGGTGGGCGTGTCTCCACACCCAGCATCATATGTGGTTACTGGGGATCGAACTCAGGACCTTGCACTTGCGAGGCAGGCGCCAGAACCACTGAGCTAACCCTCTGGCCTGACAGAACACACTTTTAGCACTGATGAATGCCTGACCATGATCTATATAGAGAAGCCGCCAGCTATCTTTGCAAGGCTTGTGGTACACTTAAGGGTTCACAGCCACTCTCTAGGTTGTTAGTGAGCACAGTAAATAACCACTGTCTTTCAGGGGAATCCCTTGGGAACTGGAGAGTTATTTTGCAAGAAGATTTAAAATACACAGGGGCTGGGAATTTAGCTCAGTGGTTCTGGCCCCTGCCTCACAAGCACAAAGTCCTGAGTTCAATCTCTAGAAACAATATACAATACTGGGCATGGAGGTTCACACCTGTAATCCCAGCACTCGGGAGGCAGAGGCAGGAGGATTGCTGTGAGTTCAAGGCTGGCCTGGGCTACATAGTGAGTTTGGGGCCAGCCTGAACTACAAAGTGAGATCCTGTCTCACACACACACACAATTTTAAATGCACAAAAGTCCAGAGTTGGCTGCCTCTGTCCCCTGCACTGGCAGGGATCAACATGCCCTCAGTTGAAGAAGGTCCCCCACATTTTAGTGAGGCTGCAGTAGTGAATGCTATGTCTCCTCTTGATGGAGCAAATGACAGCAAAAGAAGATACCAGGCCGAGAGTCTCTAGTGTAAGGAAGTTCCCAAGTGTAAGTCTCTAAACCTAGATGTGGCAAAGATGGATGAACAGGTCCAACCAATTTTACATTTGGAAAAATAAAACTTTGGGTTGGAGATTTAGCTCAGTGGTTCTGGTGCCTGCCTAGTAAGCTCAAGGTCCCTGGTTGGATTCCCGGTAACCACCTACAACAGTACTGAGCACGGTGGCTCACACCCACCAGCAATCAGTACTACATACTGCAAATGCCAGGCTTGGTGGCTTATGCCTATAATCCCAGCACTCAGAGGCAGAGGCAGGAGGATTGCTGAGTTTGAGGTTTGCCTGAACTACATAGTGAGCTCAGGGCCAGTTTGAACTACAAAATATGACCCTGTCTCAAAAAAATAAATTAATTAATTAAAAAAACTTTGTCGAGTTAAATGAGATATAGGTCTTGTGTGTCTGCCTTCTGTGCAGGTAGTTGGTACTTGGAGTTAAATAAACACTATGCATCCCTTAATGTCCAGGTGCCTATTCAACTCACTGTTGCTCCCAACCTCAGGGTCTGCAAGGTCCTGTGGCCACATTTGATTTCTTTGGCTACACTTTAGCTCAATCCCTCAGTGCTGGGGGCCAAGCAAGAGCACTGAGGCGAAGGATTAGCCTGTTCCCAACTTTCCCAAGAGCAGAAATGGGAAATAGTTGAATTCAAGTGGATATCTTATTTCCCTTCACACAGCACCGACGAGAGAGAATTGATGGGAGCACAGACCGCAGGGACCAATTCATTAAGGAGAAAACATTCGTCTGTAACCCTGAAAACTGGGTTTGCCCCACTCTGAGTGAAGCATGCATACACCCAAAGGTCTACGTGCACACACAGGTGGACTGTTGTTCCAAAGCCACAAAACTTCAGTCCCCCCAGCCCCCACCCAGTACTAAGGATGGAACCCAGGACCTTGCACTTACCAGCCAGCCGCGGTGCCACTGGGCTACATCCCCGGATTTTTAAAAAGGTGATTTTGAGAGGTTCTCCTTGCAGCAATCCTCTTGCCTCAGCTGGGATTCCGGGTGTGCACCACCGTGCCTGGCTGACACTGACATCTTTTATAGATGGATATTTCAGAGGAAGGGCTGAGGAGGGGACATGTGATGTATCCTGAACTTGAGCCCAAGGTGCAGAGGCTGTGACAAGAAAACCCAAGTTCCAGAGGATGGAGCCCAGTGGTAGAGCAATCTCATACCACAGACAACCTCTGGGTTTAATTCCTAGTACTGAGGCAGGAGGAGTTGGGGAGGAGAAGAAAAGAAAAAGGAACTCAAGCGGAATATAAGGAAATAAGGAAATTTTGGAAAAGAATGGTTGATCAGGAGTCTAGGAATTTTGCTCACATGAGATCACACCTTAACTAAAATGCTAGGAGGAAATTGAAGGTGTTACAAATATCTGTATATTTTACATTAAGCTCCCAAATATCTAAGGCCCCATGTAGCTCAGCCCCAGGAACAAGCTCCTGTCCTGCTGTACCCAAGACGACAGGCTAGAAGGCAGTTTACTACTATGGCTGGGAAGTTTGTGTGTTTTGAATAGAGAATTAAAAAGCAGAGGGGGGTGGAAATGGTGAAGTTGGAGTTACAAAAGCAAACGTGTTTTAGTTAATTGGATTGAAATTATGCGATTTGGGAAAGTTTTTCAGTCTAGGAAGCTGCCTGTTGGCATACTGTGACAGGATGCTCTGATGGAGCCCGTGCGAGGGCAGAAGGTGACCCGGTTTTACGACTGAACAGAAGAGCGAAGCGAAGGGTGGACTGTGGCCTCCCCAGAGGCCAGAGAAGGAGGGGAACCAAACCCTAGCTCTTCCCATCCTCAGAGCACCCTGCTGTGAGCAACACAAACTACTTGAGATTGAGAAACTAGACCAGAGTGGTTTTAGCTCACTTTAAAAAGTACCTCAGCCTGGGCCAGAGGGTTAGCTCAGTGGTTCCGGTGCCTGCCTGCCTCGCAAGCTCAAGGACCTGAGTTCGATCCCCGGTAACCACATAGAATGCTGGGTGTGGAGACACGCCCACCAACAATCAACACCGCATACCACAATGCTGGACTGGTGGCTCACGCCTGTAATCCCAGCACTTGGGAGGCAGAGACAGGAGGATTGCTGAGTTCCCGGTGGCTTGCCTGGGTACCAGTGAACTCAGGGCCAGCCTGAACTACAAAGTGAGACCCTGTCTCAAAAAAAGCAAAAAAAGGGCCGGAGGGTTAGCTCAGTGGTTCCGGCGCCTGCCTTACAAGTGCAAGGACCTGAGTTCAATCCCCGGTTACAACATATAATGCTGGGCCTGGTGGCTCAGGCCTGTCATCCCAGCACTCGGGAGGCAGAGACAGGAGGATTGCTGAGTTCGCAGCGGCTTGCCTGGGCACCATAGTGAGCTCAGGACCAGCCTGAACTACAAAGCAAGACCCTGTCTCCAAAAAGCAAAAAAAAAAGAAAAAAAAAGTACCTCAGCCTGCTGGATGTGGGGGGCTCACGCCTGTCATCCCAGCACTCGAGAGGCAGATGCAGGAAGACTGCTGAGTTCCAGACTTGCTTGGGTTACACAGTGAGCTCAGGGCCAGCCTGAACTACAAAGCGAGACCCTGTCTGGAAAAAAAAAAGTACCTCAGCCTGCCTTGGAGAGAGGCAGGGTCATTCCTCCAGACTCCGTTGGGGTGTGTGACCGGAATTTGAAAGGGGATCAGGCGCTTTCTAGATGGATGGATGAGGCTCTGTGTGTACCCTATGGGTTCATAGATTTACCTTGGGTGCTTTTTGGCTGGATAATGAGAGCTGCACCCAGGCTTTTCCTACCGTGGGCCCTAGGCCAGGTGACCTTGTTCGAAGTTCTTCAAACTGGCCTAAGTAGCACCCCTGGCTCGTTCCTTCTTCCCCCCACACTTCCTTCCCAGCTACCTGCAAGTTCACTGTGGCCATTCTCCTCTGCAGACTGGCTGAGGAGGGCAGAGAGGAACTTACGCTTGGAAAGAAGATTGCTTTGTACTTTATTTACAACAGAATGTAAGAAAAAGTAAGTTATTAACAATAATAAATAACTGGGGAGGGGGTGACACAGTACAGCTATAAAATGCCACAGAAGTATGGCGTACGTGAGGATCGACTCCCGCTCTGTCCGCTGGTCGTCTGTAACACCGCGCGTCCCGACGCGTGGTCCTTCTGCAGTGGCAGTGGTGTTTGGGCTAACTGAACCCATCAAGAGCCCAGCGCGAAACGTAAACACGAAAAATGACACTTGAAACTACACATCAATGACACAGGGACAGTATCAACTCAAAGAACCTCTCGTCTTCTTGGTGACACAGAGAAACTGAAGAGGGACACTGGTAATTCAACAGACAGGACTTCAACTAAAAGCAAAATTCCAAAGCGGCAATGAATTTTACAACATGACAAATAATAATGGCATCTGGAAAGTTCTCAGTGTAATCTCGTTCTCTTATGGCACTCCTACAAAGCTTAAACACAATTCAAATGCTAACAGTTTTTGTGTGTGTGTGTGTGTGTGAGACAGGGTCTCGCTTTGTAGTTAGGCTGGCCCTCAGCTCACTATGTAGCCCAGGCAAGCCTTGAACTCAGCAATCCTCCTCTCTCTGCCTCCCGAGTGCTGGGACTACAGGCGTGAGCCACCATGCCCGGCACTGTGGTATGTGGTAGTGATTGCTGGTGGGCATGAGTTACCACGCCCAGCCTTGTATGTGGTTACTGGGATCGAACTCAGGGCCTTGCACTTTCGAGGCAGGCACTGGAAACACTGAGCTAAATCTCTGGCCCCAACTAACAGATTGTTTTGAAGGTAGAACACGGAAGAACCCAGCATACTTCACTTGAGCACGCCAACACTGTTATCATGTGCTGCTTCGGTTTCATCAAGAACGAATGGTTCAAAGTAGTTTATTTATGATGGAGTGACAGTCACTGGACAGCATCTGTTTTCTTAACTTTAGTAACGATGGCTCAGGTGGCTGATTGTTACCTGGCACACTGAGCCACATGATCAGAAGTCCTAAAATCACTTTGATGGTTCTTCTCTGTTGGATTACCTGATTATACATTTTAGGTAGATTTAATTATACTCTAACCCCCTCTCAAAAATAAAATTCCTGTTGACCTAAGCCAGCCAGTAACCTATTACTTTGTTGTCTCCGGGCCTTGGAGACATACTAAAGAGAACAGAATGCTTTTTGTATTTTGCTGTGCTGAGGAACAAACCCAGGACACACCCTAGGCAAGCACTTGACCACTGAACTGTATGCCCAGCCCAGAAAGAAAGTACAGTTTAGAAATATAATTAAATACATTTATAAACCTGAACTGAAAAAGGATTCATTAAGATGTGTCAGAACTGGGCCAGGGATGTAGCTCAGTGGCACCACACTGCTGGTAAGCACAAGGTCCTGAGTTTGATCCCAGGTACTTAAAAAAAAAAAAAAAAAAAGATGTGCCAGAATCATTCTCTGAGTTCACTGTTTATTACAGTGACTTGAAATAAAACCACATAATGACCATGGAGGACATTATTAGCTTTTTGAGTATCTTCATTTCATACTCTCAATTACACTACTTATCTTCACAATCCAGACAATGGCTAATACATACCTTGAAATAAATGAAAACTACTTTTCCCATATTTAGAGGCAAAACTGTAACAGAAGCGTTCATAAATTAGTTCACCAGATGAACTCGTTTGTGTCAGTTATAACAGTCTCAACTAAAAATGTCAGAACATCTTCTTTCACTGTTATCTTTTTCTCCTTTGCTTTATTTTTACTACAGCTCAAAATGAAATAAGCTTTATAGGTGATTTCTGACAAAGTTTACACAGTAGAAACACTGAGAACTTCTTATTCTGGGAAGGCACAGCCGAAGCAAGAATGGTGTACAACAGCCAAAAAAATGCACGGGGACACCTTGGACTTGAAATCCACCTGGAGTAATGAAGCGTATGGTCATTTGGATGGTTTCTGCTAACACCAGAGAGGAAGCGGCATGGACATATGTATTAGCCTATGGATGATCTATTTTAACTTGGTTACTAGATACTTAGAGCTGATGGTGTGATTCACAACACTATATTTATATATATACAGGTATAATACAATTTTGGTAAATAAAGCTGAAGGTTTCCACACTGCACACAGAGGCACTGAGTTAAGGATGCTATTTCTCCTCACACATGCTTAGCAAATTCAAGTTTCTGCTTTTTAAAAAATTTCCATCATGCAACCATTTAATTTCCATCCTTATAAGAATTATTAATGGTTATATATACACACTCATCGCAGGCTTGTTTCCCACAATAACAAATTCATGTATGGAGAAAATGAAATGATAGCTGGAACCCAAGGTTTATAAAATAATGAAGTCATTGATGCCTTGTGATGACAAGATTAAATATTCAAAGCAACTAAAGGAATACCTGCAGCCTCCTCCCCCTGTAATGCTCACGGACCACACAGACAAGAAAACTACACATACTTTAAGAGCATGTGTTCATTGGTTAAGAATCACACTATCATGGGTAGCTTTGTGATCGATGGCTAAAAAGAAGTTGAACTCCTCAGAGAAAATCAGAAGTTAATTTTCTAAAACATAACAAATTGTTGACCTTGACAGCAGAAGCTATTGTAAAAAAAGAAATAGGAATGGTATTCGTGGGAAAACTAGGTGCCAGATATGCTAACAATCTGCATGAAGTAAATTTACTGTATGCAAATCACTGAAAGTAACGATCCTATCCCTACTCAGCTTGCAAATGGTAAGCAGTTACATATACACACCCATGTTTTCTGAAAGTAGAATTTTGCTTTCTAAAGCCAAACATTCCCATTAAGTACTAGTGCATGGACAGGGAGCCATTGAGAAGTTCAAGGGGGTTAATAAAAGATTAGGTTTTTCTCCACAAGCAAAATTCATGCTTCCATACCATGCAAAGAAGGTGCCTTACTACAATACTATCATTCTTAAGTAAAAGGTGTATGGTTGACCTAAGCTATATGCAACCGGTTTCCTTTGAGTATAGGATCTATTTTCCTCAGAAGCTAAATGTCCATCTATAGATAAAGGAATGATCGAGACACTTGGACACTTTGGTGCTGGGCTCATGGGGCCAGCGCCTGCACCTTGGAGAGTGTTTCGACCTGAATGACTACACAGAGTGCTGAGCCCTGGGGGGGAGCAGGCAGGGTCCACTGGCTGAGAGGCTCTGAGGGTACAAGATGTTCCTTGGTTTGTTTGGTTTCCTTTGGAATCTGTTTTGGGAAGGTCCATTTCCTGAGGTTGGAGGTTATGGCCAGGGAGGCTGGGCGGGGCGTGGGCCTCAGAGACGCCCGATTCTCTTGTTCTCCTCTCTGTGAGGGCGAATGTCAGTGCTCTCCCTCAGGTGTCACAAGGCAGTGAGGCGTATGCGTGACAGACTGCTCTCTGGAGACCAAAGCAGAGCTCTCCTCTCCGTCACACTGACACAAGATCTTACCTGCTGTCGACCTCAATTCTAACATTGCCTTCTCACTGCTGGCAGAAATGAAAGCCGAGCAGTGGGACATTCGTTATTAATTCTGCCCCTCCCCACCTTTCTTTTACACACAGAGTCAGAAATACTCATTCCCTGCCTCCACTTGATAGTGTTTACTTGATTTCCATACTATTCTCAATATCTGAATTTTTCTCTCTCTTCTTTTTCTGTGCTGTGCTGTGGATTAAACCCAGGTCCTGAAACACGTTAGACCAACGTTCCACTGCAACCCCAGGCCCCACTATTTGGATTTCAAGGAAGGAGCAACAGGATGGCAGTTTTCTCTGAGGTCTCGGGGGGCGGGGGGCAATCCATCCTGGGGAAGGCTGGATGCTACTCAGGGTGAAGTCCAGAGGGGAACTGGAGACCACTCTAGTTCTCATGAGTCACACACCAGATGTTCTGACAGTATTAAAGTCCAGCTCGCTTACTCTACCCTTGAACTTCTTCGAATAGGCAAATACCAATGAATTCTGTTCAGTTAACTGTAAATTCTAGAGATCTTAAAAGATGTCAGAAGTTGGCAAGTCAAGGTTTGTTGGTACCTGTAGAGAAAAGAGATGTTGGTCTCACCTGGGCCTCTTGGTTCCTAAACTAAGCCATTCTAAATAAATCCGTTATGGTCACATTCTGCCATACAATTCTCAAACATTTCTGAGGCCACAAGGGCACAAAGGGGAAAGCTATTACAAGACAGATACAAGTGGAATCTTTATTAAATTCTGTGAAAGGTATAAATAAGTTATTGTTAATTGCACTTGGAGCCTTTGTGGGTTGATGATTAAAATTTTCAAAAATTTAAATTTTTAGGCCCCAAATCCTGAGTCAGACTAACCAAAATAGGAATCTCAGTAACTACTGGTATTCAAGTATTGGTGGTCAAAAGTTCAAAATTTAACAATTAGCTATTGTGATGCCTGAGAGTATTTTTGAGAATTTCAGGTTGGATGAGAGGAAAGTGCCTTCACTATTTTACCACACCTGGCAACAAAGTGGTGTAAAGTTCATGCCAACCTCAACAAATGCCAAAGAACGAGGCTCTCTCTGGCTGACAGCAGTGGCTGGAGAAGATTTTTTTCTGTGTTTTACAAGTTTTACATCTACTATGATGCTGCGTGGCATACTTGGGGATTCATATTACTGGTGAAATTAACTTAACCACATGCACACTCGGAGATCAAAGGAACATGTCTGAGAGACAAGGCAGTCTTTTCCTATGCCAGAAGATTCCTTAAACAAAACAAAACAAAACAAAACAAAAACCCCAAATGAAAGTATAAAACCCCATGACATATTCAAATGAAGTTACTCTGGTTTGGGCCGACATGGCTTATTGGAAGAGTGCATCCCGGGTAAATTCAGGGTGGCTTTTTTCTCAGGGTCTGGAAGTGTGAGAGTTTCTGGAGCAGACTTTTTCCGGGGCCGATCTTTGGGAACAGACAGGAATTCCGGTGCGTCTGTGGACAGGGGCGTGGATGGAGCACTGGACGGGGCACTGCGCACTGAAGAAGGCAGCAGGGGTATGCTGGAGATCGAGATGGCAGGTGGGAACACGCCGATTTTCTTGTTGGTGGCTTCCTGAGTGGCTCGTTCGAATTCTCGGACTTCATCCATTGTCATGTCTTCAAAGGGAAAAACAGAAAGAAAAATGGGCAGTTATTTACAAGAAACAAGAGACACAAATGAGTCCATCACTAGGTTTTTAAAGAAACTATGGGGACCTTATCATTGAAGGGAGCCTTTAATGATCCTTTCTTACTGAGGCACACCTCTGAAAACAATATTCCTTTATGAATACCCTCCCAGGATTTTTCCAAAAGACACACTTTAGTGAGTACTTCAAGTATTCTAAATAAAGACTTAAAAGGAGAATGACTTGGGGAGTGTGTGTGTGTGTGTGTGTGTGTGTGTGTGAGATTGCTGTTGCTGGCATGGTGTGGAACATATGGGGCTTGTCATCTCTTTCGTAAAGAGAAGGTAATTAAAGCAATCTATAGCTCTGGATCGATACATATTTATATATTTTTGCTGACCTTAGGTCAGAAATGCTAGCTTTGAACAATAAATTCAGGTAAATCATCAGTATTTTTTCTAACATGCTACTTTCTTATTCCATAAATGAATTTTTGCCTTCCAAAGAGGCACCAAGATTCTGTTATTACTGGTTTCCTGACTATATATCCTAAGATTATTTAGATGCTGTTTTAATTCAGTTTAAAAAAGATGACAGGACCAGGGATTTGGCTCAGTGGTTCCGGCATCTGCCTTGCAAGCACAAAGTCCTGAGTCCAATCCCCAGTAACCACACAACACAATGCTGGTTGTGGTGGCTCATGCCTATAATCCCAGCACTCGGGAGGCAGAGGCAGCAGGATTGCTGATTTCGAGGCTTGCTTTGGCTACACAATGATCTCAGGGCCAGCCTGAACTACAAAGCAAGACCCTGTCTCAAAAAACTAAAAAACAACAACAAAAAAAAAAAGAAGAAGAAGAAGAAAGGAAAAAAAAGATAACAACCATAAACTTTGATAATTATCCCAAAGCCAAGAAAATAAAGTCATTTCTTAAGGCAACTCAAAAGAAAAAGACTACAAAATAAAAAGAGAGGATCATTCAATGAGTGAGAAGTTTTTGAGAGAAAAAAGCATTATTTAGAATTCAACAAGTAAATCAGTAACAGCTCTTTTAACAGATCATGCAGTTTTCCAAATACCTAAAATGTTCTTAACTGAGAGAATAAAACATTTCCAAACTGTAAATCATTTCCTAGTTTTTTTTCTTTTTGCCTGAGCTCACTATGTAGCTCAGGCAAGCCTGGAACTCAGCAATTCTCCTGCCTCTGCCTCCTGAGTGCTGAGATGACAGGCGTGAGCCACCACGCCCAGCATTATATGTGGTTACCAGGATGGAACCCAGGACCTTGCGCTTGCAAGGCAGGCGCTGGAACCACTGAACTAAATCTCAGGTCCCAATCGTTTCCTAGTATTTTTAACTAAATATACAATTTAACTACCTGTAACACATAATATATTGAAAACATATTGGTTACTGTGCAAGAGTCCAGCTATGGTTTCTTTCTCAAGAACTACAGCTTGCGACCTCCACTCTGATTCTCAGAAACTGTATTATAAACTGGTATCACTCTGGCTATTCCTAGTACCCTTTGGTAGTTTTTTTTTTTTTGAGACAGGTTCTCGCT
>PVIC010026271.1:0-24751 GCA_004025085.1 Thryonomys swinderianus | reverse complement strand
GCTGGCACTGCTAAAAGACAACCAACAACATGGGAAAAAATCTTTACTAGCTGTTTATCAGACAAAGGGCTATTATCTACAATATATAAAGAACTCAAACAGATCAGCCTCCCCAAGTTTAAAGACCCAATTCAAAAATGGGCATCTGAAATGAACAGACACTTCTCAGAGGCAGAAGTCAAAGCAGCCAAGAAACATGAAGAAATGTTCAACATCACTGGTCTTTCGAGAGATGCAAATGAAAACAACATTGAGATTTCACCTCATTCCACAAAGAATGGCTGCAATCACAAAATCAACCAATGATAAATGCTGGCGTGGCTGTGGGGAGAAAGGAACCCTTCTCCACTGTTGGTGGGATTGCAGACTTGTGCAACCATTGTGGAGATCTGTGTGGAGATTTCTCAGAAAGCCATTGTTTATTTTTAATGTCCATTGAGTTGAATGCTTGATTAGCCTCTTAGTTTGGAAATTTCTATCGTTTATCTTTGGGATATATCTTAGCTTATTTGAATTATGATTTCTAGTCCCTCAGTTTTTAAATTTTTTTTCTCTTTTGATCACATTCATCATAGGAAATTTATACCTACACATACTGTAATTCTTTGTTCCCCATACCCTTCTTTTCTCTCCAGTTCATGTTCCCTTCTTCATTTGTAAAACTATTTCTACTCTTTTATTGCACTGTTTTTAAATTTTAAATCCCTGTTCCCTTCCTTCCCAATCCACTGCCCCTCACTTGTTCCCACATCTCATTTGAACATTTTCTATTTCCCAATATCTATCCTCCATTTTGGCTCCTATTTATACCTTGTGTTTCTCTCATAAGAGAAATAGTGTAATATTTTAACATGTATCTGATTTATACCACTTAAAATTATGTTTGTAAGATGGATCCATTTACCTAAAAAATGTCTCAAGTTTATCCTTCTTTATAGCAAAGTAGTACTTCAGTGTACGTACAAGCCACATTTTCTTTATTCGTTCATCTTGATGGGCATTTGGGCTATTTCCAAGATTTAGTTATTATAAATTTTGCTGCTATAAACAAATGTGTGTATATATCTGTGGTATGATCCTTTTAACTTGTGGGGGAAGATCCTAAGAAGCAGTATAGCTGGGGTCAAATGGAACCTCTAGTTTTATTTTTTTGAAGAATCTCTACACTAGTTTTCATAGCGGTTGTACCAATTTACAATCCCACCAGCAGTGGAGAAGAGTTCCTTTTTTTCCTGTAGCTTCATCAGCTTTTGTTGTTGGTTGATTTGATGACAGCCATTCTTTTTTTTTTTTTTTGAGACAGGGTCTCGCTTTGTAGTTCAGGCTGGCTCTGAGCTCACTATGTAGCCCAGGCAAGCCTTGAACTCAGCAGTCCTCCTGCCTCTGTCCCCCGAGTGCTGGGATTACAGGTGTGAGCCACCACACCTGGTACTGTGGTATATGGTATTGATTGCTGGTGGGCATGAGCCACCATGCCCAGCATTGTATGTGGTTACCAGGGATCAAACTCAGGACCTTGCACTTGCGAGGCAGGCGCCAGAACCACTGAGCTAAATCTCTGGCCCATGGGCAGAAGCTTTTTAAGATGACATCCCAATGGCTGATTCCTTCTGCTAGTTCCCATGCTACAGAGGTTTTGTTAATAAAATCTTTCCCTAAGCTAAAGTCTCCAAGAGTTCTATCTAATCTGTTTTGTAAGAGGTTTAGTGTTTCTGTTTTAATGTTTAGGTCTGTAATACATTTTTATTTTAGTTTAGTGTGTGATGAAAGAGATAGATCTAGCTTTAGTCTTAGGCAGGTTGAAACCTTTTCCATTACTACTTGTTAAAGAGGCTGTCTTTCCTCTCTGAGGATATTTGACTTTGTCAAAGATGAGGTTGCTTAGTATACCTGGTGTTGTTTCTGGATCGTCTAATTTGTTCCACTATTCTCGTGGTACTTTGCCAGGACCATGCTGTTTTTATCACAGTGACTTTGAGCATAGTTTCAAGTGATACCCCTTGCCATATACTTGTTCCTAGAATTGCTTTTGCTGTTCTAGGTCTCTTGTGGTTCCAGAGGAAATTTTGGATTAGTTTGTTTATATCTGTGAAATATGCTGTTGGGTTTCAATCAGGATTGAATTGAATCAATATAGTACTTGTAGGAGTATAGCCGTTTTAGTGATACTGGTTCTCCCTATCCAGGAACAACGCATGTCTTTCCATTTTCTGATATCCTCTTCAATCTCTTTTTTCATACTGCTGTAGTTTTCAGAGTAGAGGTCTTTCACCTCCTTTGTTATATTGATTCCTAGATATTTCATTTTCTGGATGCTATTGTGAAAGGAATTGACTTCTCAATTTCTCTCTGAGTCTGTTGTTTGTGTATACAAAGGTTATTGATTTTTTAGCATTAACCTTTTATCCAGTTACACTACTAAAATTTCCAGTTAAGTCTAGCAGTCTTTTGGTTGAGTTTTTAAGATTTTCTACATAGAACATTATGTCATCAACAAATAAAAACTATAACTTTTTTTCAAACATGGGTGCTATAAACATAGAAGCACATATATTGCTGTGGCATAATTCTTTTAATTCTTTCCTGTATATACCTAGCAGGGAAACAGCAGGGTCAAATGAGAGCTCAAGTACTAGTTTATGATGAATTTCTACACTGATCTCCACAGAGGTTGCAGCAGTAGTCTACATTCGCGCCAACAGGGGAGAAGGGTACATATCTCCCCACAGTCCCGCCAGCATTTATGGTTAGTAGATTTCATGATAGCAGCCATTCGTTGTGCAGTGAGATGAAATCTCAGGGTTGTTTTCATTTGCATCTCTTGAATGACCACCAAGGTTGAACATTTCTTCATGCTTCTTTGGTGCTTTTATTTCTTCATCTTAAAAATGTCTGTTCATTTCAGATACCTATTTTTGAATTGGGTTTTTAAATTGAAGGGTTGGTTTTATAAAACTCATTTTATACTCTAGGTAGTGGTCTCTTATCTAAGAAACAGTGGGTGAAATTTTTTTTTTTTTTTTTGCTTTTGAGACAGGGTAGAAACAGTGGGTGAAAATTTTTTCCTATACTGTAGGTTATCTTTTTTTTGAGACAGGGTTTTGCTTTGTAGTTCAGGCTGGCCCTGAGCTCACTATGTAGCCCAGGCAAGCCTTGAACTCAGCAAGTCTCCTGCCTCTGTCTCTGCTTCCCGAGTGCTGGGATTACAGCCTTGTTTTGTTTTTTTGAGACAGGGTCTTGCTTTGTAGTTCAGGCTGGCCCTGAGCTCACTATGTAGCCCAGGCAAGCCTTGAACTCAGCAAGTCTCCTGCCTCTGTCTCTGCCTCCCGAGTGCTGGGATTACAGCCTTGTTTTGTTTTTTGAGACAGGGTCTTGCTTTGTAGTTCAGGCTGGCCCTGAGCTCACTATGTAGCTCAGGCAAACCTCCAACTCAGCAATCCTCCTGCCTGTGCCTCCCGAGTGCTGGGATTACAGGCATGAGCCACCATGCCCAGAACTGTGGAGTGTGGTACTGATTGCTGGTGGGCGTGAGTCACCATACCCAATATCATATCATTGTATGTGGTTACCAGGATGGAACCAGGGACCTTGCACTTTCTAGGCAGGCGGCAGAACCACTGATCTAAATCTCTGGCCCAACCTTGCTGTTTTTTTAACATAATTGTTTTGTAGTATAGTTTCAAATTGGGGATTGTGATGCTCCCTGCCATGATCTTGTTGACCAAAATTACTTTTGCTAGTCTATGTTTTGTGGTTCCAGATACATTTTTGCATTATTTTCTCTAGCTCAGTGAAACATATTGTTGGGATTTCAACTGGGACTGCATTGAATCTATACAGTAGTTTTGGTAGTATGGCCATTTTGACAATATTGATTCTTCTTACCCAGGAACAAGACATGTCTTTCCATAATGTGATATCTTCTTTGTTATCTCTTTTCAGAATGCTGTAACATTATGAAAGCTGTTGGATTGCTTTCTAGATATTAGATTTTATTTTATTTTTTAAACAGGGTCTCGCTTTGTGGTTCAGGCTGGCTCTAAACTCACCATGTAGCCCAGGCAAGCCTCAAACTCAGCAATCCTCATTCCTCTGCCTCCTGAGTGTTGGGATTACAGGCCCGAGCCACCAAGCCTTGCATTTGTGGTGTGTGGTACTGACTGCTGGTGGGTGTGAGTCACCACACCCAGTATTGTTGTATGTGGTTACTGGGGATCGAACCAGGGACCTTGCACTTGCTAGGCAGGTGCCAGAACCACTAAGCTAAATCTCCAGCCCAGATATTAGATTTTTTATGCAATTGTGAAAGGAATTGATTTCCTGGTTTCTGTTTCAGTGAGTCTCTTGCTCATGTATACAAAGACTATTGACTTATGAATGTTGACCTGATATCCAGCTAGGCTACTAAATCTGGTGACTAAGTCTAGCAATCTTTTGGCTGTTTTAAAAATCTTCTATGTACATTGTCATATCATCAGCAAGTAATGACAGTTTAACTTCTTCTTTATCTATCTTTATTCCTTCTATTTCTTTCTGTTGTCTAATTGTTGTGGCTAGTGTTACCAAAACTAAATTGAAGAAGAGTGGACATCTTTGTTCCAGTCTCAGTGCAAAAGGTTTCAGTTTTGACCATTTAGTATGATGCTGCCTGTTGGTTTCTCATAAATAGCTTTTATCAATTTGAGATAAAGACCTTCTATTCCAAATTTCATGCATGGGTGTTGGATTTTTTCCCATGCTTTTTCTATTTTAAGATGATCATTTGGTTTTTGTCCTTGAGTCAGTTAATGTAGTGTATTTCATTTATTGGTTTACATATGTTGAACCATGCTTGCATCCCTGGGATGATTCCAATTTGGTTAGGATATATGATCTTCTTGATGATCTTCTTTATTCTGTTTGCCAGTATTTTATTGAGGACTTTTGTATTAGTGTTCATTAGGGAGACTGAGCTGTAGTTCTTTTTTGGTTGTGTCTTTCTATGCTTTTGGAATGAATGCAGTAGTTGTTTACAGGAATGAGTTTGGGAGTATTGCTTCCCTTTCAACTTCATTAAAGGGTTTGAAGAATACTGAGTGGCATCAGCTGTTCTCTAAAGGTCTTGTAGAATTAAGTAGTAAAGATGTGAGGACCCAGACTTTTCTTGTCAGGTGGTTTTTAGTTATATATTCAGTTTCACAGATTGATATTGGGGTGTTTAGCATTTTTAGACCTTCCTCATTCACCTTTGAAAGTTCATATGTGTCTAGGTATCTATCCATTTCTTCTGTGTTTTCCTTCTTATTGGAATACAAACTCTCAGAGCAGGTATTTGTTATCCTCTGAATTTCTGCTGAAGCTGTGGTGATTTCCCCCTTTTCATTCTGGATTGCATGGACTTGAGCCCTCCCCTTCCTCTTTTGATAAGGTTGCTTAAGGGTTTGTCAGTTTTTTTTTTATCATTCTCTTAGTTTCCGTTGCATAAATTTCTACTGTACTCCTTATAATTTCCTCCCTTGTATAAGCTTTGGGTTTTTCTTGCTCCTCTTTTTTTTTAAATTGAATTCTTTATTGGTACAATTTATGTACACCTCACAATCACATATAAAATTGGGGAATTTGTACCAGTATATGACCCAAGTTAGTTCTCATTTTTACCCATATCCCTACCCACCCACACCTCCCCACCCACTTTATACATACTCTTTTATTTTCTTTCTGAGTCATATTTATCCCTTCCCCTCATTACATTCCCACACCAAATTTCCTATGGAAATTTCCCACTCTATAAAAGCTGTCATACTTTCTAGAGCTCATTTGCATCTACAGGTGTTCATGTCGAAGAGAAGATCCGGAATTTGCCTATCTGTGATCTATATATTTCACTTATTAGTATGTCCTCCAGGTGTCACCATTTGCACCTAAATGCATCAATCTTGTCATTCTTTATGGCAGAATAATACTCCATTTTATTTTTAAAAACCCACATCTTCTTTATCCACTCTCCAGTTGATGGACATTTGGGTTGTTTCCAAGATTGAGCTATCACAAACTGAGCTGCTATGAACAAGGGTGTACATCTGTCTTTCCAATGTGATTTTTTGGGTATATTCCTAGTAGGGGGATAGCAGAGTCAAATGGGACCCCTAGTCCTAGTTTTCTGAGAAATCTCCACACGGATCTCCACAATGGTTGCACAAATCTGCAATCCCACCAACAGTGGAGAAGGGTTCCTTTCTCCCCACAGTTATGCCAGCATTTATTGTTGGTTGATTTTGTGATAGCAGCCATTCTTTGTGGAGTAAGATGAAATCTCAGTGTTGTTTTCATTTGCATCTCTCAAATGACAGTGATGTTGAACATTTCTTCATATGTTTCTTGGCTGCTTTGACTTCTGCCTCTGAGAAGTGTCTGTTCATTTCAGATGCCCATTTTTGAATTGGGTCTTTAAACTTGGGGAGGCTGATCTGTTTGAGTTCTTTATATATTGTAGATAATTTGCTCCTCTTTTTCTAATAGTTTGAAGTTCAGGATTATGTTGTTTATTTGAGCTCACTCTGTTTTCCTGCTATGGGCATGCACTGCTATGAATGTCCCCAGCAGAACTGCTTTCACTGTGTCCCATAAATTCCTGTATGCTGTACTGGTGTTATCATTTAATTGTAGAAACTATTTTCTTCTGTGACACATGGCTTGCTCAGGAGAGTGTTGTTCAGTTTTTTGGGCCTGATCCATGCTACTCTGTATAGCAAAAGACAGACCCAAGCTTGCCACACCTTTTACTCAGTACCTCTGGAGCCAGCAATGTTCCAGGTCACTCAGAGGGCAGTAATTTCAGTACATCAGAAGTAACAAATGTAACAGATCACTCAGATGTGAAGATAAAGAGTCAAGTCCTCAGGTCGGCATATGTCATAGCTGGTCTTCAAGCAGGAACGCTTGACCCAGTTATAATTCCAGTTGTCCAATTAATTTTCCCAAATAAGATTGCTCCTGACACTTGGAGGTCCCTCTCTTGACAAAAAGTCAGAGAATATTAATGGCAGAGTAAGCTTGCCTCAAAATTTGGCTCTGGGAGATCTGCAGGGTGTGTCTGGAGTTCTGAGGACAGAAGAGTATAGGAGCCTTATGTGGATTGAGCAGGGTCAGCAGTGATTAACTATAGGCTCACCAAGGCCACAATGCCCGTGCAAGCTCCTCACTGCTGTCTGTATAAATGGCAGCCCCAAAATGTGTGCCATGGTTTAGTTTTCATCCTCCATGCCTTCCCATGCAATTCAGAATGAGGTGAAAAGTACTTCGCCTTCCCAGTCATGGGCCTCATAACCTCTTTATCCCTGACCACAACTGCCTGCTGAGCTATTCCCTGTACACTGCACTAGTTATCAGACCTCCCAAGCAGCTCAGGCCAAGCATGCTCCATCTCAGACTCTGTACTTGTCACTTGGTTCCTTGGTTGTCCTGTTCCAAAGGTGCTTTCAGGTCCTCTGGGCTTGTTTCTGCACAGATCCCAAGCCCCTGTGCAGGGGCTTCCTTGGACTACCTGATTTTGGTGGCATTCCCTGGTGGTTCTAGCCCTGATTCTGTTTACTGTGTGCCAAGCTCTCATTACAATTCAAGGTGATCTTCTTTCATTGTTCATCTAGTTTCTGTTCCACTAACTAGAGGGTGAGCCGAAGGGGAGTGGAGCTCTGGGCCAGGCTGTAGCACACCCTGATAATTCATGGTTCTGTCCTCTTCTACTAGCCAGTCCTACCTAATCTTTTTGAAGAATGATAAAGTTGAATCATTTATACTCAAATGGATGTAGCTTGAGGACATACTCATAAGTGAAATAAATAGGACTTAGATATGTAAATACCATATATTTTCTCTAGTATGAAAAACTGAAGGTGTAAAAGAATGCCAAAATGTATGATAAGTAATGTGAAATAGGAAGAAAAAGTGCAAGAGGAAAAGGGAGAGAGAGGGTAGGTAGGTGAGAGAACAGGTCTCTTCAAAGAAACTCCAGCAAGACCAGAACTAGGCTGTCTGCTGTCATCTTCTAGAACCTGGAGTTTTCCCTGTGATTGTGTGTTGTATATGATTGAAATAAAATTCCCATAATACTGTTTGGGGATTAAAGTATATATAATGGACCACTGACATAAAATGAGGAAGTCCATGGCATCTAGTATTAAACACTGTTAAATAACTACCACCTATATCAAGTTCTACAGTATTTCTATCATTCTAAAAGAAAATATCACCTTAAGTAACATTCCCCACTCCCTTTCTAATGCCCTGGCAAAACCTAATGTGCCTTCTGTCTTTGTGCATTTGCCTATTGTGTTTATATCCTATAAAGAGAATTATAATCACACATTTGTGTCTTGTCTATTTCACTCAACTTAATATTTTCACAGTTCATTCACATTATAATTTTTTTGTTTTTGTTTTGTTTTTTAAGACAGGGTCTCGCTGGCTCTGAGTCAAGCCTCAAATTCAGCAATCCTCCTGTCTCTGCCTCCTGAGTGCTGGGATTACAGGTGTGAGCCACCACACCAGGCACTGTGGTATGTGGTATGGATTGCTGGTGGGCATAAGTCACCATGCCCAGCATTGTATGTGGTTGCTGGGGATTGAACTCAGGACCTTGTGCTTGCGAGGCAGGCACTGGAACTACTGAGCTAAATCTCCAGCCCAACATTATAGTTTTATTAATGAGTGATATTCCATTATATAGATATATCACACATTTTCCTTTCATTTCTAAAAAATTATTTTATTGGTATATTTTATACATACATTATGATCACATTCACCTTTAGGAATTTGCACATGTACATGACACATCTTGATTCTCATTTTTCTCCTTTCCCTTGCTGTCTCTACTACCCCCATGCCTTATATAAATAAGCCTTCTTTCTCCTTCTTCTTTTTAAAATTATTTTATTTTTTTTGAGACAGGGTCTCACTTTGCAGTTCAGGCTGGCCCTTAGCTCACTACGTAGCCCAGGCAAGCCTCAAACTCAGCAGTCCTCCTGTCTCTGCCTCGTGAGTGCTGGGATTACAGGCATGAGCCACCATGCCCGGCACTGTGGTATGTGGTATTGATTGCTGGTAGGCATGAGTCACCACACCCAGCATTGTATATGGTTACCATGATGGAACTCAGGACCTTGCACTTGCGAAGTAGGCACCAGAACCACTGAGCTAAATCTCCAGCCCACTTTCTTTCTTCTTTATTTAACTATAGCAATTTTTCTTTCCCTTCTTTACTTTCCCCTACCTGCCCTTTCCCTTTTCCTCTTGCACATTCCTATTTCACATTACCTATCATACATTTTGGCATTTATTTACACCTTTAATTTTTCATACTAAAGAAAAGATATGATATTTATGCATCTATATCCTACTATTTCACTTATGAGTATGTCTTCAAGGTATATCCATTTGAGTACAAATGACTCAACTTTGTCATTTTTTATGGCAGAGTAATTATCCACTTTATTTTTTTGAAAAAACACATCTTAGTATCTAGTTAAATATCGATGGACATTTGGGCTAGTTTCAAGATTAAGCTATCAGAGGAATGGAGATGCATGTGCCAGTAGCCAGGGCCTGTGTTGAAAGGGATTATTTTCCAGTTTCCCTGACAAGAGCTCTAGCTGCAGGATTACCACACTGCTTCCCCACAGTGCCAGCTTCCAGTCCTCTGCATTGCTGTCATTCCAGTCCTCTGTCATTCTGTTCCAGTTCCTTCTCAGCTATATTGAAAAGCACCCCCTGGGAGAGTGGAGTAAACCTGGGGACTACAACCATTAGTCAGTTCATGCACCAGCACCACCTTCAGGGTGTTGAACTCACTTCGGGGGAAGGGTACCATGCAGGAGTTCATTGAGCTGAACTCAGGAATCCTGAGTGACCTCAGAAGATAACAAGTGTCCCTCTGTGATTAGTGAATACTTATCTCTGTGGTACTGCACATATTGTCTATAAGAGACAGCAGGTCCATGCATTTAAGTATTTTTTATTTGGGGGAGGAAGTGCTGCTGTTGTAGCTATTGTCGTTTTTTCTCTTTTTTTGCTTTCTTCTTTTCATTTTTCTTTCTTTTTGTGATCTGCCCCCTCTTATTCTTCACCTCTACACTTTCTTCTTGGTGAGCTTCTCCTCTTTAAGGTTTTTTCTGCTCTCAGCTAATCTTATGTTTACAAGAAATGGAAAATTGTCTTCTGATAGCCTGTTGCTGCTGGGTATCCCTATTCTTTTGTTTCATCTTCTCATTTTCCCCAGTCACTATCAGTTCCCTGAAACTTGTGTGTTTTGGTCATCCAAACTCACCCTGTCTGCTATACTATAATAGGACAGTGAACACAGTCTAGTTGTCCTGCTGCCATTAGTCTGTTCTGTTTTGAATTGGTCCCTGCTGTCTCTTGGGTCCTCTAGCTTCTATCAGCCTCCCAGGGTTTGTGTGATTTTTATATGCCTTCTACCCCACTTCTAATCTCTCACTCTATTACTATCTCTCTACATTCCCCCAAACTCCCTGGTGAACCTTTATTCCCAAAGCGTGATGCTGTTATATTAAAGAGCCTGTATGATGAAAGCATTTTTCTGGTTAGTTCTAAATCTTGGCATATGGTTACAGATCTAACTCATGAGGTTGCAAGTATTAGAATAGTCATTGCCAAGTTTTGTAATTTCCTGTGCTATGCTTGACACTGTTAACAATATTGACTGTTTTGTGTCAACTGAGGTGATGTGATTGTTCCATTTAAGTACCTTTCATGGTTTACCAGAACTGCGATCACTTAAGGGCCATTACAGATCTGAGGATGACAACCCAAAAAGTAGCCATCTCCAAAGGGGTCCAAATACTAGGAAGAAAGAGACTTCCAAAAAATGTTGCAGAGATAGCAGGCCAAGAAGTAAATCAAAAACATCAGCAGGAACAAAAAATGGAAAGAAAAAAAACATTAAAAAATTTAGACACAAATAATATTACCACAAACAACATTATCAGGGGTAAATGGGAATAGGGAAAACTGACACTCAAACACCAGGACTCTCAGAGCCTGTATCAAAAGAGGATCTAGTCAAATGGAAATCAGAAATAATTTCTCACATAAAAACAGAGATGCTGTCCATAGTGAAGGAGATGATTAGTAACACTGAAGAAGAGATCAGGAACATGATGGAATCCCAGATTATGAAAGAAATGGAATCTATTAAACAGCTTAAAACAGATTTGCAGTAGATGAAAAACTCCACTGAAAGTTTGCAAAATACAGTAAATGAATGTGGAGACCAAATATCTGACATATAGATAAGATTGCAGCCAGTGAACAGGAAAGGAATAATGTATGGAAAGCAGCAAGGGACCATCAGAAATCAATCCAGCAGATGCTAGATGATGCAGACAAGAATAACATAAGACTGACTACAGTCACTGAGGAAGCCTATTCACAGATGTAATGACAGAAAACTTCACAAGAAAAGGAATTTGACGTACAGATAAGTGAGGCATATAGGACCTCAAATGGCTGAGATCTTAAAAATCTACACCTGGCATATACTTACAAAGTTCCAGAAACCCAGCAGAAGAACAAAATACTGAAAGCAGCCAGAGAAAACAAATGAACCACATACAAAGGAAAGCCCACCAAAGCCACAGCAGGCTTTGCAATGCAAACACTCAAGTCAAAGAGAGCCTGGAGTGAAGTATTTGAAGCCCTCAGAGAAAACAACCTCAACCTCAATTGGTCCATCCTGCAAAAAATTCTTCAAAATCAACACAGAAATAAGATACTTCCATGACAAAGAACACCTAAGAAACTTCTCCCAAAAATTCTAAACAATACACCTGGAAAAGACAGTGACAGTCACAATCCCATGAGATCCAGCAGAGGGAACTCCTCGGGCAAGGCAAGAAACTGAATGGAAAGGGGGAAAGGCAAAGAATAAAGGAGCCAAGAAGAGGAAAACATCACGACAGGGCTGAATCAGTACATAACACTCATAATCATTAATGTCAATGGCCTCAATGCACCAATTAAAAGACACAGGCTGGCAGGATGGATTAAGAAGCAAGATCCAACAATATGCTTTATACAAGAAACACACCTAATTCAGAAAAAAAATCCATAGACTGAAAGTAAAAGGATGGAAAGCAATTCTCCATATGACAGGAAACTGCAAAAAAGTGGAGTAGCTATCTTGCTTGCAGACAAAATCTATTTCAAACTAAAACTGATTAAGAGAGATGAAGAAGAACACTAAATCATCATGCAGGAAATAATCCAAGGGAAAGGGATGACATTCATAAATATTTATGCACCAAATTCTAGTGCACCCAACTATATAAAACAGATATTAATGGACATGAAAAGCCAGATTAGCACTAATATAATAGTAATAGGGCAACTCAACACCCCACTGTCAAAAAAAGATAGATAGACTAGACAAAAACATCAACATGAAATACTTCAACTCCACCAAACTTTTGAACAAATGCACTTAATAAGTGTTCAGAGTATTTCACCCCAGAAAGTCACAATACACAATGTTCTCAGCTGCTCATGGATCATTTTCCAAAATAGGCCACAGGCTTAGTTCATAGAGCATGTTTAAGGAAATGCAGAGGAATTGAAGTTATCCCCTACATACTGTCAAACTACAGTGCCTTGAAACTGGAGATCAATAACAAAACAAATTCCAAGAACTTCACAGACACATGGAAACTGAACAACACTCTCCTGAGCAAACCTTGGGTCACAGAAGAAAATAAACAGTTTCTACAATTAAATGATAATGCCAGTATAACATACAGGAATTTATGGGACACGATGAAAGCAGTTCTACTGGGGACATTCATAGCAGTGAATGCCCATAGTAGGATAACAGAGTGAGCTCAAATAAACAACAGAATGCCAAATCTCAAACTACTAGAAAAAGATGAGCAAGATAAACCCAAAGCTCATACAAGGGAGGGTGTTATAAGAACTAGAGCAGAAATTAGTGCAATGGAAACTAAGAGAATGATACAAAATTCAAGGAATCAAAGAGTTGGTTGTTTTCAAAAATGAATACAATTGACAAACCCTTAGGCAACCTTATCAAAAGAGGAAGGAGAGGGATCAAATCCATGCAATCAAGAATGAAAAGGGAGAAATCACAGCTTCAGCAGAAATTCAGAGGATAACAAACACCTGCTCTGAGAGTTTGTATTCCAATAAGAAGGAAAACATAGAAGAACTGGATAGATTCCTAGACAATATGAACTTTCAAAGTTGAATGAGGAAGGTCTAAAAATGCTAAACACCCCAATATCAATCTGTGAAACTGAATATGTAACTAAAAACCACCTGACAAGAAAAGTCTGGGTCTTTATGATTTTATTACTAAATTCTATAAAACTTTTAGAAAAGAGCTAATACCACTCACTATTCTTCAAACCCTTTAATGAAGTTGAAAGGGAAGCAATACTCCCAAACTCATTCCTGGAAACAACTATCGCATTGATTCCAAAAGCAGAGAAAGACGCAACCAAAAGGAGAACTACAGCTCAATCTCCCTAATGAACACTAATACAAAAGTCCTCAATAAAATACTAGCAAACAGTACAGAGGATCATCAAAAAGATCATATACCCTCACCAAGTTGGAATCATCCCAGGGATGCAAGCATGGTTCAACATATGTAAATAAATAAATGAAATATACTGCATTAAAAGATTCAAGAACAAAAACCAAATAATCATCTTAAAATAGATGCAGAGGGGGCCAGAGATTTAACTCAGTGGTTCAGAAGCCTGCCTGGCAAGCACAAGTTCCTTGGTTCAATTCCCGGTAATCACATACAACAATACCAGGCATGGTGGCTTATGCCCACTGGCAAACAGTACTACATACCACAAATACTGCACTTGGTGGCTCAAGCCTATAATTCCAGCACTCAGGAGGCAGAGGCAGGAGAATTGCTGAGTTCGAGGCTTGCTTGAGCTACATAGTGAGCTCAGGGACAGCTTGAATTACAAAAGTGATACCCTGCCCCCCCCAAAAGAAACCTGCAGAAAATTGGAATAGGTCTTTATCTCAAAGCGATAAAAACTATTTGTGAGAAACCAACAGGCAGCATCACACTAGATGGTCAAAACCTGAAACCTTTCAATCTAAAATCAGAACAAGAGAAGGATGTCCACTATCCCCCCTCCTGTTCAATGTAGTTTTGGAAGCACTAGCCACAGCAATTATACAACAGAAAAAAATAAAAGGAATAAAGATAGGTATGGGAAAAGTTAAAATACCATTATTTGCTGATGACATGACAGTGTATATAGATTTTAAAAGCTCAGCCAAAAGATTGCTAGATTTAAATACCAGGTTTATTAGCCTAGTTGGATACAAGGGCAACACTCAAAAATCAATAGCCTTGGGCCGGAGATTTGGCTCAGTAGTTCTGGTGTCTGCCTTGCAAACTCAAGGTCCCTAGTTCCAACCCCCATTCCACATATCAGAATGGTAGGCATGGTGACTCATGCCCATAATCCCAGTAATTAGCACCACACACTAGAATGCAGAGCATAGTGGCTCATGCCTGTAATCCCAAAACTTGGGAGGCAGAAGCAGGGGGATTGCTGTTAGTTTGAGGCTACCCTGTGCTACATAATGAGCACAGGGCCAGCCTCAACTATAAAGCAAGATACTGAAGAAAGAAAGAAAGAAAGAAAGAAAGAAAGAAAGAAAGAAAGAAAGAAAGAAAGAAAGAAAGAAAGAAAGAAAGAAAGAAAGAGAAAGAAAGAAAGAAAGAAAGAAAGAAAGAAAGAAAGAAAGAAAGAAAGAAAGAGGGAAGGAAAGAAAGAAAGGAATGAAGGAAGAAAAAGGAAGGAAGGAAGAAAGCAAGAAAGCAAAAAAGAAAGAAATCTCAGTAGTCTTTCTATACATGAACAACAGTCTCACTGAAAAAGAGATCAGCAAATCAATTCCTTTCACAATTGCATCAAAAAATTACACATCTAGAAATCAACCTAACAGAATAGAGGTAAAAGATCTCAACTCTGAAAGCTACAGCATTCTGAAAAGAGAGATCAAAGAAGATATCACAAAATGGAAAGACATCCCTTGTTCCTGGGTAGAAAGAACCAAAATTGTCAAACTGGTCATGCTACCAAAACTATTGTATAGATCTAATGCAATTCCAATTGAAGTCTCAACAATATATTTCACTGAGCTAGAAAAAATAATCCAATAAGTGATCTGGAACCATAAGAGACATAGACTAGTGGAAGCAATTCTAGGCAACAAGATCACAGCAAGGAGTATCACAATCCCCAACTTGAAACTGTACTACAAAGCCTTTGTGATAAAAACTGCATGGTACTGGAATTGAGATTTAGCTCAGTGGTTCTGGCACCTGTCTAGTAAGTGCAAGGTCCCTGGTTGATCTCTAGTAACCATATATAATAACACTGGGTGTGGTGACTCACACCTACAAGCTATCAGCACCACATACCACAATGCTGGACGTGGTGGTTCATGCCTGTAATCCCAGAACTCAGGAGGCAGAGGCAGGAGGATTGCTGAGTTCAAGGTTTGCCTAGGCTACATAGTAAATTCAGGGCCAACCTGAACTACAAAGCGAGACCCTGTCTCAAAAAAAAAAAAAAAAAGTACAGCAGGTACTGGCAAAGAAACAAACCCGAGAATCACTGTAACAGAATAGAAGATACAGAAGTGACCCCAGATATACTAAGCCACCTCATTTTTGACAAAGGAGCCAAACACCAAAAATGGAGGAAAGATAGCCTCTTTAACAAATGGTACTAGAAAAACTGGGTTTCAAGTTGCTGAAGATTAAAGCTAGATGTATTTCCTTCACCATGCACCAAACTAAAATCAATGTGGCTTAGAGAACCAAGAATTAAAAGAGAAACACTAAACCTGCTTGAAAACAGATTAGTTAGAACTAGTGGAGACATTGACTTAAGGAAAAACTTTATGAACAGAACACCAACATCATGAGAATTATGAAAAAAGTTATCAATGACTGGCAGCTCATCTTGCTTGAAAGCTTCTGCACAGCAAGATAAATGCCAACAGAGTGAAAAGACAACCTACAATAAGGGAAAGAAATTTTACTAGCTGTTTCTCAAAGGACTACTCTCTAGAGTATACAAAAACTTTAAAAAAGCAGGCCCCCCCCTCCACTTTACAGACCTGATTAAAAATGGTCATCTGAAATGAACAGACATTTTTCAGATGAAGAAGTAAAAGCAGCAAAGAAACATGAAGAAATGCTCAACATCACTAGTCATTTGAGAGATGCAAGTGAAAACAACACTGAGATCTAATCTCACTCCAGAAAAAATGGTTGCTCTCATGACATCAACTAACAACAACTGCTGGTGGGGCTGTGGAGAGAAAGGAACCCTTCTCCGCTGTTGGTAGAAATGTAGATTGCTGATATTATTATGGAGATCAGTTTGGAAATTCCTTAAAAAACTAGTACTCAAGCTAAGTACATACATGAAAGAATTAAAAGAATCAAACCACAGTGTCATATGTGCGCTATGTTTACAGCAGCTCAGTTTGAGATAGGTGAACCTTGAAATAGCCCAAATGCCCATGATCATGGGACTGAATAATGAAGCTGTGGCTTTTCTACAAAGTGGAATATTACTCAACCATAAAAATGATAAATTTGAGTCATTTATACTGAAATGGATGTACCTTGAGGACATACTCAGAGGTTAAATAAAGGAGACACAGATGTGCAAGTACCATATCTTTTCTCTAATATGAAAAACTGAAGGTCTAAATTAATGCTAAAATGGATGATGGGTAGTGTTAGTTTCAACTGGCTCACCTCTCTGAACATATTTTGGGAATTTCTATAAGAAAAAATGAAAATTATCACCAAAAAGGGGGCCAACTTTTAGAAGTCATCCATTTGCTTATGTCATAGGTATCCTTATGACATCATAACCTCTGCCAACTTTACTCTTCCTGCCAACTTGCAGGCAGAGGGGTTGCAGACATGAACATGATGGAAACATCTATCTCCTAACCATGGGCTGTTTAGGGGATTACAGACGTGAAGGATTTGAATCATCTGTATAAAAGTCATGGGCATCCGATTTTGTGTAAGAGAAGGCCAGTCCCCTCAAAGTTACAGACAAGGGAAAGGAGATTTCTACAGTTAATGGCAGGGATACTGGGAGAGTAAGGAAGCTGAGCATGTGTTACAATTAGCAGTGAGTTGTACAATGAACAACCTACCCACACTTCTCTTAAACTTTGGTTACAGAAAGATGGTCAACTTTGCCAAATCATAATTGAAGATGTTGATGAAACCCTTTATGTGTTGCAGAAGGTAAAGGAAAAAGAAACAAAGCCTCCACCAAAACCAAAAAAACCTCCACCAAAACCAAAAGAACACCCACCCAAACCAAAGGTAGGTGGTACCTGCTTCCTAGGATTGGGACTGACCCTTGACTTGCTATATCTGTGATCTATGTCCCTCAGAATGATGGTGGTCTCCTTTCCAGGTTGTAGCATAAGATGATTATAGAATTTATTGTCCAAACCAGGATATATTTGAGAATGGAAGTTGATGCTCTTCAATACTACTCAGCACCACCACTAGCAAAACAAGAACATTCTAGCCAACCGGAGAAGGCAGTGCTTTATCCAAGGATAGATGAGTAGGGATTGACTCAGGCTTTCCTGTCTTAATCTCCAGTTGCTCTATTGGCCTAAGAAAGGCAGGAAACTGAGGCAGACAGACTTGTTTGGGAGAGGAGAAACCCTGAAGAGTGGGAGCTCGAGGAAGGCATGTCACGAGGGTTGTTCAGGGAATGCACACCAAACTAAGGGAATCCCAAAGCCAGAGTTCTGTGGGAGCATGTACACATGTGTGTGTTATGCATGCATGTGTGTATTACTAGAAGTTTAAGGTTAGGAACCAAACATGGTGACTGTGAGAAAGGCAGAAAGTTCTCAAAATGTGTAGAATAGTTGAGCTTTTGATATTGGGATGTAGAAAGGGTGGAGCATGTTATGGATGGAGATGGAGTAAGGGAAGAGAGTGCAGGGGAACAAAGGATGCCATTCTGCAGCAGGTAGGTGAGAGGTGCTGGGTAGATGGAGCCTGTGGATCACAGGATTCTTGCTCCAAATGGCCAGCCAGGTCCATGGACAACCAGGTGAGGTGGCAAGAACAGGAGGGTTCCCATCTAGGAATGAGGTCACTGAGATTCAGCGGTGGAGGTGTGTGTGGGTCCATTAAGTAACATGGCAGAGAGGGGTGCCAGAGGCAGCATACCTGCCTTGTGGTTGGCTTCACTCTTGTCCTGACTTTCAAGCTTCAGAGGAAAGGTAACTGCTGACAGAGGATGAGGGAACATTCCTGACAACCTCCGGGGCTGTGATTTTGGAAATAAATCCTGAGTGCCTATTCTTTACCTTGCATGGCCCTGCTGCTCAAAACGAAGCCACCTGACCGCGCAAGGAAAGCTATAAAGATCCAGGCCTGGTGGCGGGGCACTCTGGTGCGGAGGACGCTGCTGCACGCGGCGCTCAGGGCATGGGTCATCCAGTGCTGGTGGAGGCGGACCCTGGCGAGGCTGCTGGAGAAGAAGCGCAGGAACATACTGAAGTTGTACGCACGACAAACCTGGGCAACTGTGAAGCTGCAGTCCTGCATCCGAATGTGGCGCATCCGCCTGCATTATCATCGCTTGCTCAAGGCCGTCCGCACCATCCAGTTCTGTTGGCGCTGGCACAGTTGCCATACACGTGGCTTTTACCAGGGAAGATATGAACTCACAAAAAACCACCTACAGCTTCAGCTCAATATCTTCCTAGGATCACAGGTTTGTCGCATTACAGAGTGCATCCCCCTTCCAATAAAGAACTGACAATGTCTGCTCCAAATACTATATTTGGTACCACATTCTTTCTAGACAAGCCTTTGGATGTAGGGAACAGGGGAAAAAAACTCAACTAGAACTTCTTTAGTTAAATTCTAGTCTCCTGTGAGCCCAATGGCACATGGCAAAATAATTAAGAATTAGGCACAAATGAGACTTAGAGAAGATGAAGAAACAAAAGAATAGGGATACCCAGGAACAACAGGCTAACAGGAGAGTATTTCTCCTCTCCTGTACAAAGCAGAGTAATTGAGAGAAGAAAATAAACTCAGATTGTATAAATTTAGCAAGAAGAAAGTAAAGAAATGAAGAGTGAGAGTTCAGAAAAAAGACTGAAAAAACACAACAGCAACAAAGTATTAAAGCTAAATACATTACCAAAAAGTTTCTTCACAGTATGAATCTGCTGTCTCCTACAGATTCTTTGGGCAATAGCACACAGATCAGAATTGACTAGTCACAGGGAGACAGCTATCATCTCCTCTCTATGTTCTGGCTATAATGCCTTAGTTAGGCTATGAACTTGTACAGGCTTGAATTCTGTAATAGTCCAGGGTCCTGTAGATGGGACTGACCTCACAAACTTATCAATGGCTATAGTCAACAGGATTTCTTCTTTCTTGCAGTGGGTGTTTTTTTGATTTAACAGATAAAGTAGTCACACGGTCACACATTGAAAGCCTCTGTCTGAGGCCCAATGAGCCTCTGGTGCCTTACTCATTCCTTGTGTGCTGACAAGTAAATGGTGTCTTTGGGGGCTCCTCCCCATGTGCTGGTCCCACAAAAGTTTTGGGCCCAAGTGTCAGTGTGTGCAGAAAAGAATATAGAGTCTATGTGGGCTCTTCCCCCTCTCTGGTCATGCTAGAGCTCAAGGCCTGAGTGCTGTCAAAAGGCAGGTCAGTCCCATGCACCAGAGCCCTGCACATTCAGCAACAGCCTTTTTAACATTTTCGTGGTTGACTTTCATTCTACACACATTTTAAATTTTACACTCAGCTTTTATTTTTTTTGAGACAGGGTCTTGCTTTGTAGTTCAGGCTGGCCCTGAGCTCACTATGTAGCCCAGGCAAACCTCAAATTTAGCAATCCTCCTGCCTCTGCCTCCCGAGTGCTGGGATTACAGGCATGAGCCACCACACCTATCACTGTGGTATGTGGTATTGATGGCTGGTGGGCGTGAGTCACCACGCCCAGCATTGTATGTGGTTACTGGGATTAAACTCAGGGCCTTGTGCTTGCAAGGCAGGCACCAGAACCACTGAGCTAAATCCCTGGCCTTAACACTTAATTGAAATGTTTATTAAAAGAGACTTTAGCTGGGCGTGGTGGCTCATGCCTGTAATCCCAGCACTCGGGAGGCAGAGACAGGAGGATTGCTGAGTTCAAAGCTTGCCTGGGCTACATAGTGAGCTCAGAGCCAGCTCAAACTACGAAAAGCGAGACCCTGTCTCAAAAAAAAAAAAAAAAAAAAAGACCTTAACTGGGTTGGAGATTTAGTTCAGTGGATCCGGCCCCTGCCTAGCAAACCTAAGGTCCCTGGTTCAATCCCCAGTAACCACATACAACAATACCAGGTGTGGTGACTCACACCCACTAGTACCACGTACCACAATGCTGGGCATGGTGGCTCATGCATATAATCCCAGCACTTGGGAGGCAGAAACAGGAGGATTGTTGAGTTCAAGGATTGCCTGGGCTACATAGGGAGCTCAGGGCCAGCCTGAATTACAAAGTGAGACACTGTCTCAAAAAATAAAAAATAAAAAAGACCTTAATGATCACCATGTTAGCAATGTAGTTCATAAGAATATAATTTTAAAATAAGAGGAATTAGGAATCTCCTGACTCTTTCCTCCACATTCCCTCATTACTATTGCACCCATTTAACTCTTTCATGTATTTCTTTGTGATAGCCTCAAAACGTGCTATATTGAAAATCCTTATTTTCTAGTTTTATTCTCTATTGACTTCGCATACGGAGGAAGACTTCTTTCTTGCCTCGTTTCAACATAGTGACAAGGTCACGGAGAGGTCCTGGAAAGCCTTCATTCTGGAGGCATGATATGCCAGGTACATGTTCTCCATAGTGTTTCTTGTGCTGTGTTCTTTGGAATCAGGGCAAAGGCTGTAGCTGTGGCAGTTCCATATGCTTCTAAAGGGATTGGAGGTGAGGCTGAACCATAAAATTCTGTGTTGGGTGATGAGTATGAGATCCACATAATCTGCCATGCTCATAGCATCTTCAGTCCTGGTTACACTTCTGTCTCAGATGTCAGATGCACCAATTCCAGAGGGCAGCACCCTCTGCTCCCTTTCATATTGTAGTCTGAGCTCTTCTTAGCATAGAACTTTCAGTGAATTTATGTCAGAGCCACTCATCTAAGCCAAGCTTGTCTCACAAGGCCACCATCCACCTAGGCAATGGAATAGAGTGTCTGCAAAGTCTCTGAGATAAAAATTTGCTGGGGATTCTGAACCTCAGAACAGTTAAAACTCAAACAACAGGTCCCCTCTCAAGATAGCTCCTGGCCATATTGCTGTGGGAGATCTCTGGCAAATGCAACAGATTTCTCTAATGCAAGCCTGCTGAGCAGACCCAGGTCTCTTATTTATTCAGGTTGTATATCTAAAAGATACAGACTTCTGTGCCTAACTGGGTCTCTCTTTCATCTTTACCCTTCTCAGAGTGGAGATTCCTTCTCTCTTGCCCAGCCATACTACTGGACAACAATTGTTTCTGTTTTGCTTCTCTTGCAATGATACTATCCCTACTATCTGGAAGTCATCAGGTTTCTGCCTTTGTTGCTGAATTCCAGTAACCTCCCATGGCCATGATCTCCACAAAGAGCTGCACATCTGTTGCTTTTGTCCTATCTTGATAGAGGAGCAGCAATTACTGGGGGCCTTGATTCCACCAGCTTCTGCCAGACTTGGGGAAGTGTTTCTACCTGGCTATATGCATGAAGGAGGACAGTGGGGTGGACCCAGAAAGGCATAAATAAATGTTTATTGCCCACTTTTGCTTCTTAGTAGCTTATTCTTCAATTTTACACTTACTTTAATAGTTTGTAATTTATTTTAGTGTGATTAGCACAATCCTACTCCTGTTTTTTCTTTATATTCCAAGCAGACTTAATTGATTGTGAATATTCTGTTATCAATTGTTTTGCATATTTGTTGAGTTTAAAAACTTCTGATGAGATTTTGATTGGAATTTGTATTTATTTTGTTATAATGTGGGTATAACTGTTTAACACAGAGAACACTGACAATCTTACAGTGTTGTCATTCTATCAAGGAATATAATATGTCTCTCCATTTATTTGATCTTCTTTTATGTCCATCTGAGCTAGGCCAAAGTGGCTCTTGGGGCTTTAAATATATGCTTTTGAAGAGAAAGTGAAAGATCTGCTTCTTCTTAGCTGGATCTGATTGGATTGTGCATGCGATTACTAAATTAGAAGCAGCCATTTTTTGGATCATACTTTGAGAATGGGAGAGAAATACATGGTGCAGTAAAGGGCTAGAAGGGGCCAAGACTTCTCACTCTGTGGAGACCCAGATGTAGACCATCTATGGAAAGAAGTAAGTTTCCCATGTGTTTAAAACACTGTGAGTTTTGTGCTGCTAGTCATAGTCACCTTGGTCCTGATTAGCTGAGCTCTACCCCAGTGGTTCTCTAAGAGGAGACCCAGAATAGTGACCATAACATCACCTGGAAAATTATTAGAAAGACACATTCATGAATCTCTTATATGAAAGCAGGAATCTGGGTATGGCTCCACGGTCTGCTTTCAGAAACCCTCTGCCTGATGTGGCATGTATTAATGTTTGAGAAGCACTTTTCTCACCATTTCTCTCTTAGATGCAACACCCACAACAGGATCTCTCCTTGGAAAGACTGCCCACTTTCTTGAAGAGCAGAGCAGAGTGTTTCCTGGAAGTGAAAGCTGTCACGTGTGTGCCTTGTGTAAGTGAGGCAAGGCCCCTCACAATTTACTTCTGCTGAATGTGGTGATTTATGAATGGTTGATAAGTGTCCATGGCTCCCTCCTGCTGACTTAACAAATAAGGCTAATTCTAATAACTAAATTTGTCTCATAAGTGACCCATATATGATTCAAGACACATGCAAGTCTTCTTAGTCCAGAAGATTGGTTGATTTATACCTTAACCTGTAGCACTTTCCCCTTTTACTACACAGTATTAAATGAGATACAATTCTACATTTAAAGAATTCCACATTTAAGAATTGACTAGTAATACCTTTTCTTTAAAAAATTTAATGTTTAAAAATCATTCTCAGAAATGATGGTGACATAAAGTTCACTTTCCTTTAAGTATCTACTTGTATACTGAGGTGTCCTAGCCCTTTGCTGTCTTGCCAAACTGCCTTAAATGAAAATCGAGGTTTTGTTGCTTTAAAAATTGAAAACTTCCCATAGCAGAGTTAGCTCTAGTGTGGGTATAATTGGGCAAAATCTCATTCTTCAAACTATAGCAAGTATTCTGATAAGGTGAGCAGAAATATCAGCTTTACAAATAGAAAAGGGCTGAAGAAGAAACAAAAAGAGGATCGGTCATTTTGAAGTTAATTCTTTTTTGTTTATTGAGTTTATTGGTACATGGTAGGTATACATTATGGTCACATTCAACATTATAAATTCATACCTGTACATGGTGTATCTTGATTCTTATTTGTTTCCCATTCCCCTGCCCTCCCAACCCCCACTCTATATAAATAAGCTTTGATTCCATTTTTTTAAGTTTTACCATCAATTTTTTTCTTTCCCTTATTTACTTTCCCCTCTCCCCTACTTCTCTTTTCTCTTAGAACATTGTCTTCTTATTTCAAAATATCTATTATATATTCTGGATTCATTTACACCTTTAGTTTCTCATATGGGAGAAATGATATGGTATTTGCACATATGTGTCCTGTTTTTTTCACTTATGAGTATATCTTCAAGGTACATCCATTTAAGTATAAATATCTCTAATTTATTGTTTCATATGGTTGAGTAATACTCCATTCTATTTTTTAAAAGCCTCACATCTTCTTTATCCAGCCTCCAGTTGATAGGCATTTGGGCTGTTTCCAAGATTTAGCTATTTCAAATTGAGCTTCTCTAATCAGTGTGGAGATTCTTCAAAAAACTTGGATTAGAGATCCAATTTGACCCTGCTATTCCCCTGCTAGGTACGCACATGAAAGAATTAAGAGATTCATATTGCAAGGACATATGTGCCCCCCTGTTTATCGCAGCTCAGTTCATGATAGCTAAATCCTGGAAACAACCCAAGTAACCATCGACTCTAGACTGGATAAAGAAGATGTGTTTTTTAAAAAAATAGAATGGAGCATTATTCTGCCATAAAGACTGATAAGTTTGAGTCTATACACAAATGGACATATCTTCAGCACATACTCATAAGTAATTCATAAATATAAAAAATAAGATGAGTAAATGTTTCATTATAATGGATAGTGTTGTTTTAACAGTTCAGGAAAAGCTACCCATGGCTAGCAGTCACCAGCTTCTCATCCTACTTTACTTTTGAATATTATTGCATAAACTTATTTCAAGAGACTTGTGAAGTGCTCTACACATCATCAATAAAGGTATTTCCTTAAAATTTCAATCTAGAGTAAGGTTTCATAAACGGAACAGTTCTTGTCCTTAGCTGGAGAGTCATAACCAGATACTGGAAGAAAACAAAATTCAGGATCCAGTCTGATCTTTAAGAAATAAAAACTCAACAGCAAAGAACACAATAACAATCTAATAACAGGTACATTATAGTTTTCTTATAAAATATGAGTTTTCTGTTTACAATAATCTCCACATCTACTAAAGACT
>PVIC010026270.1:0-24668 GCA_004025085.1 Thryonomys swinderianus | reverse complement strand
TTTTTTTTTTTTTTTTTTTTTTTTTTTTTTTTTTTTTTTTTTTTTTTTTTTTTTTTTTTGAGACAGGGTCTCGCTTTGTAGTTCAGGCTGGCCCTCAGCTCACTATGGAGCCCAGGCAAGCCGCCGCGAACTCAGCAATCCTCTTGTCTCTGCCTCCCGAGTGCTGGGATGACAGGCATGAGCCACCACGCCCGGCATTATATGTGGTTACCGGGGATCGAACTCAGGTCCCTGTGCTTGTGAGGCAGGCGCCGGAACCACTGAGCTAACCCTCCGGCCCGGCTTTCAATTTCTTAACCCAAAGTGAGAGACATCTGCCTGTGTTGAGTAACTCACATCATCTGTGAAGGAAAGCCCAAACTCTTTAGCAAGATTTACCTTATGGGAGGTTTGCATAACAGATACCAAGAAAGCCAAATAGAAGGAATAAATTGCCATGTTCCACAACGCAGGAGAGTTACTATAGTTCATATTACTTAATATATATTTTATGAGAAACTAGAAGAGAGAAATTTGAAGATCTCCAACATAAGCAAATAATAAATGGTTAAGGAGATGGGAATGTCAATTAGTCTGATTTGATCATCACACATTATTTACATATATTGAATTACCATATTGTGTTCCAGAACTGCACACAATTATTATGCATCAGCTTCTAAGGAGTTTTTAACATGTACCCTGCCTTTCCTGATGGAATCTGTAGCAAACCTCTAGCATCACCTTCCACTCTCATCCTAGGACTTGACCCTGACAGTATCATACTGAGCAATTTCCCTGCGCTTCCTGATGTTTCATACTTTTGTAGTTGTGCCTGTACTGTTTCTTTCTGCTGTGGACATTTCTCTCCACTGCCCTTCTCTTTCCTTTGTGCTTTAGTAATCAAGTTACCCATCACCTCTCTGGAAAGCCTGTCTTTCCTATTCCCAGTTAGGCTGGGCCTCAGTCCTGGAAGCCTGATCTGGCTGGTCTGGTGCTCGCCACTCAGCCTGGGATTGTCTGTGTGGGCATCTGTCCCTCCACCCTGCAGCCTCTAACCCCTGAGTCTCCCATGAGGGAATGGCTGGCTTTCGGGAATGTCTGCTTCTCTAAAAAGTACTGGAAATTATGACAGTTCAGGCCAGGAGATTATGCATTTTTTCTTTTATGAATTTTTTTTCTCAATTTTTTTGTCTGTTTGTTTTGCTCTGCTGGGATCCAACCAGAGCCTTGTACATGTCAGGCAAGCATTCCACCACTGAGCTACTTTCCCAGCCCTAACTTTTTTTTAATTTGAATCTTATTGGTACATTATATATACACTTCATGATTGCACACAATATTAAGAATTTGTACCAGTATATGACACAATTTAATTCTCATTTTTTCCCATTGCCCCACCCACCTGCAACCCCCCCACCTCCTATACAAATAAGCTTTGTTTCCCTTTTTTTATTACCATCATATTTCTTCTTCTTCTTGTTATTTACCCCTACACCCCATTTCTCTTTGTGTATTTTCTATTTCACAATATTTACCATATATTCTAGAGTTCATTTATATCTTCAGTTTCTCATACCAGAGAAAAGATATATTTACAGATCTGTGCCCTAATGTTTTAATAATAACAAAATGTTACTTAAACCAGACAATACATTCCCACTTATGACTGTAGGTCTTCTGAAAGTCTGGGGTACTTAGGTGACTGAGCCTCCAGGGGCAAGTCTGCAGGGTCTCAGGCATATGTCTAGTAGTTCTTACCTGATACTCCTCATCAGGTAGTAGCATTAACTCTACCAATATTTGAGAAATGATCTTGGTAATTAGCATTCTGCCCAGAATAATTTTGTAATTCTGAACTAATTATAATATCTAAGCTGTATACCAGACAGATATATAAAGCAGTTTACTAGTGTTGTTCACCTGAAAAACCAAAAAGACATCTTGTAGTTCTCTATCCACTTTTTGTAAACCCCTCGAACAATATGCTGTGTTTTGGTGCACAGTGAGAGCTCCCCATGCCCCTTGGTGAGCGTATGTGACTTTGTGCTTCATACTTTCACCAAAGGTATGACTTAGGCCACCCTTTCTACAGAGAGAGCCAAAACACTGTTGCATAGGGCGCCTCATTGCCCCCTCCCAAAGTGCACTGGGACCTTCTTCGGAGGAGTAGGCCAGGGAGGCTCGGTGCCTTGTCCGAGTTGATCTGGCAGAACTGAGGCTGAGTTTCTTCTCCTAGTGTCTAGAAGTCACTGTTCCTCACACAGATTTCAGGCTCAAAGGAGAGTGATCCGCTCCACACAACCTCATTTGTGAGACATTTTTCCAACCTCATCAGCTGCCCCATACTCAGGGTGTTAAGCCCATTGGCCTGGTCTCATTGGTGAGGGTGGTGTGGGTGGGCAGGACAGCTTCGTGCCCACCAGGTCTCCCCAGTAAGCTCTGCGCTTCCTACTCACACTGTCTCCGCACACCCGCCACTCTGCTACTGCAGACTCGCATAATGTATTTCTCTCAAGTTGTACTGGTACATCTGTTTATTTTTCATTTTTAAAACATGTTTTCTTGATAAATTTATAAATATTTTAGCAGGTGCCCTTTCCTCATGTAAATCTCTCTCTCCAACACACACGCCCCTGCTGCCTGCCAGATTGCATTCGTGTTCGGCATGCGTGGCTCCCGTGTCGGAGACCCCTCCCTGTGTCTGTCGGATGCGGCTCCTCTCTCCCCACTCCTCCCCGCCACCCTCTCTTGCCCTTGCTGCCTGCACTCGCAGAAGCCAGGCCGGGACTCCTTCACCTACTTCCTACACCTACTTTCTTCATCTGTTCCATCCTGTGACCTTCATGGAACCTCCTCCCTCTCCTGTTCTTAATACAAATATTGATGATAAAACATTCATTAGTCTCTGATGGGGAATACCTTTTAATAACACAAGAGCATGTGTGGAGTTTTGTTGAAGAAGGAAATATCTCAAGGGATGAGCTCTATATCTCTGTCTTCTCTCCCTGCTCTGGCTTCACCACAGATTCCCGGCATCCAAAGAGAACATGTCATGTTCCACCTGCTGTGCTGTAAAGGCTGGAGAGCCTGTGGGTGTCTTGTGATCCATACGAAATTATTGACAGTCAATTGTGTTTGTTTTTAAAATAGACTTACTTCTTCAGAGTCGTTTCAGATTCACAGCAAAATGAACGAAATACAGATTTCCCAAATGACCCCTGATCCCACACTCTCACAGCCTCCCCCACCACTCCCCAACCAGACAGGTCATTTGCCATAATGGATGGGCCTCTATTGACATAACACTACTACAAAGAGTCCTTACTCTATGTTAGAGCGCATTCTTGGTAGTGGACAGTGTGTGAGTTGGGACAAATGTATGACATGGATTCACCATTTTACAGAGTAGACTCCCTGGCCTGAAAATCTCCGTGCTCCACTTACTCATCTTCCCCCTCCCTCCTAACCCTTGTGAGCCACTGATCTTTATGCTGTTCCCAAAAGAATGTCAAATAGTTGGAATTGATCAACTTTTGCATCTCAGAGCTGCAAATCAATTACATTAAGGGGAGATTTCCAACCAAAAGGTTTAGAATTAAGAAATTAGCAGCTAATACGACTTTACAAAAATGGAATTCCAGGAAACTGGAACACTGACTCCCTGAAGTTTCCTCATTTGTTCTGACTGCTGATTGTTTGCCCGGCCTCAGAGTGGGATAAGGAGACTCCCTAGGGATGGAGTCCGTGTCGGCACATGTCTGGATCACCTGCTGAGATGGGAGACATGACAGAAGTATGTCCAGGCTCCCTGGACATGTGAATTTTTTAAGTGTCTAGATCCTGACCTAGTCATGCATGAGTTATCTTGTATTAGGAGATACAAAAAGAAATGTTGGAAAACCCTCCGAAACGAGGTTTTATGTCTTCCAGCACAGGCTTGACCAAGCCTTCTTCTTTTTTCAATGTATTGTCCAGGTGTGTGAAAAAGAGAAACTATTGTCAGAGAGGAATCAGCTGAAAGCATGCATGGGGGAACTTCTGGACAACTTCTCCTGCCTCTCCCAAGAAGTCTGCCGAGACATCCAGAGCCCTGAGCAGATCCAGGCCCTACATCGGTATTGCCCTGTCCTCATACCCATGGATCTCCCTGGAGCCTCCAGTATTAACCCCACTCCCTTGAGTGTGGAGCAGAACATTGCAACCTCCCAGTGTGCAGTGGGGGAAAACATGCCCTGCTGCTTGGAGCCAGGAGCAGCTCCCCCAGGGCCTCTGTGGGTCCCCAGCAACACCTCTGAGAATTGTACCTCTGGGAGGAGGTTGGAAGGTACTGACCCAGGAACCTTCTCAGAGAGAGGCCCTCCTCTGGAACCCAGGAGCCAATCAGTGACCATAGACTTCTGCCAGGAAATGACTGATAAGTGTACGACTGACGAACAGCCCAGGAAAGATTATACCTAGTAACTCAGATCTGCCTCCCAATCCTCACACCTCTCCCACCTAGGTGTTCTTCAGTCAGCCCGTGGCGCTGTTCATCTGTTGTCTTGAAGAACCAAGAAGGAATCGGTGCACACTACAGCAGTCTTAGCAGCAATATGTTCCAACATAGTCCCTCCTGTCTTCGAGCAGGAGTGATAGATAGTTACCTTCACAATGGTGCTACCCCTTGCTCAGGCAAGGAAAGACAACAGTGCTGACACTGTCTGTCTGTGGGTTAATTTCAGTCTTCACAGGGATAGACTACAACACCTCTAGGACCCAACCACGGATTTTTTTTCTCAGTGGCCCATGTCACAAACCCTATCTCAGGAATTTCTTCTGAATGTTCAATTTTTTTCATTGAAGACAGCTTCTATACACATCAAAGTTTTATAGCTAGACTGTACATATTATATATAATATATATAAAATATATATATATCCATATGCAAAAGTCCTGCATGCCTCAATATTCTCACTCTAAAACTGGAAACTTCATTTCTCATTTCTAAGCAGGCTCCAACATTCCTCTCTTCTTTTGTCTCTGATGCTCAAACTAATTTGGTAACTGTTAACATGGTTTTTCTTGCTTCACAGTTCAATTTTAATTTGTGCTTATTTATGGACAAAATTTGATGTTTGAAACTTTTTTCAAGATTTTATTTCAGACCTTTTTTTTCTGTTTGTTTGGTTTGGTTTTGGCACCGCCAAATGGTATGAGCATTGTGGGTTTGTTCTTTGTTTGTTTATTTGTTTTTCTTGCAGATACTGTACAGTAATGGTCAACTTTGCCACTTGCACTGAGTTTTGGGTCAAACTTATTTTCTTAAATGAAGTTGTAACTTCATATAACTCAAGTATACTGTATTTCTTTGCTTTTAGTTAAGAAGTAAAAACATTTTTAGCTAATTAAAAAAGCACTCAGGTGATAATTATGTAGGAAAAACAATCTTGCCAAATAATGAATTCATCCTAGGATGTGTAGACAATAATCTGCTGGAATATTTTTATATTTCACCTCCTCCCCACCTTTCCCTAAGTAAAGTTTAACTGCAGATATAGTTCAGAACTGCTGGATATTCAGATTCCTAAGTGGGGAGAATTTGGACACCTTGTTCAAAAGTGCATCAAAACATCAGGAATCTGTGATTTTGTACCAGAACTCAGCAGGCATTGGCTCCTAGAAATCAAGGTAGAGCTGTTTTCTTACCCAGGGAGAACATCCCATTCATTTCCGCACTTCATCAGGCCTCAGTTTGCTCTCAGAAGTGTTACACAGTAGACCTTCTCCACTGAAGGATGCAGCTGAGCAGCCACCCCACTTTCCTGCCCAGGATGGACCTCCCAGGGCACCTCACCTGAGGGGATGTGAGTCACAGCCTGAAGGTTCTGCTTTGCCATGGCAACTCCCAGGTTAACGCAGCTCATTGAAAGTATGAGAGAGCAGGGAAGATTCAAGCTTGAGATCCGTCCCTGACACAGGCGAACACATTTCCTTCTCTTTTTCTTCTCCAAATGCTTTGAGTTGTATTCTGAGGTTTTTCTGCAGGTCTCTTGTCTCAAGGAAGCTTCATACTGAAGCTTTGGACAAGACATCATCAGGAGCCCTCTCTACCTTCGATATACACATACACACATGCACACAGATACAGATACATACACACATCTTACCCTCACCTGATGATAAGTTTCTTCTCTTGCTGCAAAAGTGGTTGGCTTGCAACCCAGAGAGAGCAGCTTCCCTGGGCTCTCAGGTCGTTGTGGCCCTTGGCCATGTTTACAGGAAGGTGTGTCACAAGGAGGAGGAATCAGCTCCCTCTGTCCTGTGCTCCCCATCTCCTCTTGAGGAGTAGCCCAAGGGCCACTCCAGGCTGGCTGAGCAAGAGAGTCCAGAATAGTTTGATGTGGGGCTGGGGTGGTGGGCAATGGGGGATAGATGGTTGACTTTGTTTCTTTATTTGTGCCATTGTTTGGACAATATTAAAGCTGCATGTAAACAAAAATTAGTATATGATTAGTAGGCGAAAAGTGAAATAGTAACATATGTTTTAGTATTAACTTTTTTCTGTACAAATATTAGCAGTAAATGTTTAAATATGTATGAATGTCAGAAGTTTGTTGGTTCATGCAGTAGTATGGGGGAAAAAAAAGCTTTTCTTTTAAAATAGTTCCACTTCTAAAACCTGCCTCTGGGTTACCGATTTTCTGTGTGTGTGTGTGTGTGTGTGTGTGTGTGTGTGTGTGTGTGTGTGTGTGTGTGTGTGTGTGGTGAGCTCGCCGGAGAGACTTGGGTGAAGCTCTGTGTTGGAGCTGCTGTTTTGGTTACAGTTTTTGGAACTCTTAGCCTAGTAGAAGAGTTCTGTGCTTCACCAAGGAGGTTTGCCTGTGTGGAGAACTGGTGATAACTAGAATTTTAACCCCATGTAAGTCATGTGCTGTTTCCCAGGTGTGTGTTACAGTGGAGGAGTCAGCAGACTGCATTTTGTTCTTTAACTCTCTTGTTGCCTTTTTTAAGTGACCTCTCTTCTTCTTTAAAAAACAAAAGGAATGTTTTCTGCTTGTATCATAACCAGGTGCAGACCAGCTTCTTGGCTTGATTTCTTCTGGTAACATCTCATGTGCGACTTGTAGTCTTGACCACATTCCATCCATTTCCCCAGATTTCTACTGTTCTGCAACCCAGATCTATGTGCCAGCTGTTTCCAGGAGGGGAGGACTCTCTATTTCTGCTCACTCTAACTCAGCCCTTTTCTTCCTGCCACTAGCCTCTGCCTTTTTTCTCTTTCCCCACCTAACCCCAGACATGGGAACTGGCTTTAAAAAAAAAAAAAAAAAAACTGCTCTAAAGACTGTAGTTCTATTTCTTAGATATTTTTAATGGGTTGTTTCATTCATTATCCACCAGGAATAGTGCCTGGCTTTGTGTAATTGTTCATATGACATGTTGATGTCTTTTACTATTCTGAATCATTGCTTGTCAAAATTTTTTCTGGGCTGATATGAAGGAGGACTTGCTGGGGACCAGAATCCAAACTGCTTCGAATGGAATTTAAAATCTCGATCTGTCTCTTTTCCCTGGTATCCCTTAGTCAATCTAATTCCTTTTTTTTTTTTTAGAGAGAAGAGAGGGTTGCAACAGCATAGGCTGGTTTCAAACTTACTGTGTAGCTGAGGCTGCCCTCAGACTCACAGTGATCCACCAGCCTCAGCCTCCCAAGTGCTGGGCTTGCACGTGTGTGCTACCACACCTGGCAATCTCATGCCTTTTGTAAACAGGAAAAGCAGATGAAGAACAAGAAATAAGGGACATTCCAATCATGGGCTGTTTAGGAGGATCACTCTGACAGCCTGGTTGGGTCTCCAAATGGCTGAGATAGGAGTAGTGGTGGGGCAGGGCCACTCCAGGCAATCCTGACCCTAATTAACATCCCACCTGAATCTGGTCCTCCCCTGAGTCCGCCTTTGTCCTTACTATGTCTCCAGACAACCTCCCTTCATTCATATTAGTCAGGCGGTAGGCAGGCGAGTGCTTTGCTACGTGTGTTTGTTTCTCTGCGTTATCTGGGGGTGCCTTGAACAAAATCGAACTTCATTACATACTGATTCTGGAACAAAACAGTTACAAAAACTGTAAAGAACTGGCAAAGTTGCTAGGCTATCCTGCTACTTCTTTTCCGGGTTCTCTAAGAATGACTCAGGCGTCAGAGGTGATGCTGCCGTAAAAACGTTATTGTGTATGTTGTACAAGTAATTTATTGACTCTTTCTAAAGGTATGCTGCTTTTTAAGATGCACTATAGTTTTGGATGTAATCCTTGTATTGCTTTTCCAAGGATGTAAAAAAAAAAAAAAAAGAGGCTAATGACTTAGTATGCCAACTGCCACTTCTCCTTAAAAAGGAGTTCGGGGACAGCTACAACACTTGCATGAGAGAACTGGCTAAAACCTACACTTTCTTTTAGTATTTTGTGACTGCCATTAAAGAAGAAGTAAACAAAGAAGTACTTTTAAATGGCAGGCCTTTTAAGAAACCTTACTGTTGTGCCCCAGGCAGCTGCTCTGCTCCCTGCAGAGTAGCATAATCATCTCAGAATGAGTAGAATCCTGCAGACCTTTTTCAGACCCCTATTTGGCTGTCTTTTTCTACTCATCATGCCCCACCTGATCTCAGAATTGTTCTATAAATGACTTCAAACTGCTTCACTGTTGCTTACAGTTTAGGAGGAATCTCAAATCTGGAAGGGAGCAAGAATCAAATTTTTCCTTAAATTACTGCAAAAATAGACTGAAGAACAAGAGTTTTTTCAGTATGAAGTTGCTCATGATACACCATATCATGAGTTAGTATTTCTTCCCCAAGTTGAAGATTTTGTTGTAGGTTCAATTTCTGGAGAATTAGTGCACAATATAGAGCCCTGAGTGGAGTTGGTATTCATAAAGGAAGTCTGTGTGCATGGAGGCATTTTGTGTCCAAAGTGTGTGTTTATAACACTCCCCGAGCCATCTCATGACACAGGCATCAGAGCCTGATGCTGCAGAACGGAGAACATTTGCACAGAAATAGCATGTGCAAATGGTATATGTATATAGAAAAGACTTATTGTGGCAGATCGAGAATAAATTATTTAACTGACCGTACAAACACATGACTTGCAAAGAAAAGTAATTGTATAGTATTTTCCTATACTCCACCCTGGGAGATAATATTTATATCAATGAATATCAGTGCATTTTAATTGTAATATGAAAATTATGCTGCCATTTTGTGAAGAATACCTACTTGGTTCCAGAGGCCAATTTTTGTAGCTTTGATTTAATATTGTGACATGATGTGTACATTTACAAACAAGCAATGGGTAAACAGCTCTGACTTTCATTTTCATTCCAGTTTCTTGACCTCAGATAAAACAGTGGCCCTTAGAAAAGCAGACATGCACCAAGACCATTTCAGGTAGACTGTCATTCAGTGCCAAACGCTCCCGTGGGGATAATCGGACATGTTTATCATTGAAGCATAAAGGGACTTGGACAAAGAGGGCTTTTCCTACAGATCGATGGTCTTCTACCAAAACGTGTCTGGAGGCAGAAGGGTGGCCACCACTTGAGTCCTAACAAGGCATTTGGGGTGTACAAATGCTGGGATGACCATTCACACTCTACAAGAATCTGGCACTTCTAGTGAGTTGTCAGGAAAACTCCAGATGCATTTGGGAGCTTCAGGTGCTTGTCAGACACAGTGAGCCATTGAAGGCAAGAGGGCCTGTGAGAATTTGTTCCAGAACCAGTCCAATCCAAGTGCACCTCTAATATATGCCTTACAAACTCCAGAGGCCATACTCAAAACAGGGTCTTCTCAGTGTATGCAAGGGGCTGCAGCCCCTATTCTCTTCCTCCCCAGGTCGAACAATACGGACAGTTTTCACACATATCTACCTGTATAACCCTCTGTACCTCTCATAACTGGTCAACGACTGTAACAGGTTACATCAGGTGTTTTTCTACATACTTTTTACACAGATTCTATGCGATTAATGTAACTTAATTCAATGCATCATTTTATTGTACTAGTTCTTAGGCTTGTCCTTATTTTTTTCTAAGTGATTGTGGTTTTCCTTGTGGTTTTTATTGTAAAGATGAAATGGCTGTTGATGCTTATTCTCTGTAACTAAGAATTTTTACCTTTTTTGGTGAAAAAAGCATTGCTATGAACTAATGAAACTTCATTTACTCATTGTAAATACACTATTGTGCAAAAAAATTTTCACTCGGTTGAATTGCTAGTGTTAACTGAATTTTGTCTAGACACCATTTCTGTTGATGAAATAAAGACATATCATTATACATTGTAAATTGATTTTCTATACCTTTGATCCCTGCATTTCAGATTAGAAAGTGGAAATCTTCAAAAAAAAAACAAAACTTTTTTCTTCAAGAGGCCATAGTTTGGACCCTACATTGATATCTGATTAATCTGACTAGAAACCCTTAAAACTTGGTGATGCTAATGTAATTTCTAAACTCTAAATTTTAAAAATCTCTAGCACCTATGAGAGTAAGTAAAGGGCATTAGACCCAATTTTCTGGTTTTGATATTGTAGACTAGCTATTCAAAATGTCCCTGTTGTAAAAAAAAAAAAAAAAAAAAAAAGTTAGTGCAGCTCTGTAGCCACAATGACTCCAGAGGCTGAAGAAGAAAGATTGTTTGTATCCATGAGTTCAAGGCCAGCTTGGACAGCAAAGTTAAGGCCTAGCTCAAAAAAATAAATAAATTTAAATGGTGGGGAGAGATGTAACCAAGACAGAAATTCAGAATTGTACTTGGAGAAAACAGCTGTATGACAAATGACACCAAGAATCAGCAAATTGGATCATATCAAATTCAAAAGCTGCACAGCAAAGGAAATAACTAACAAAGTGAAGAGACAAGCTAAGCTACAGAATGGGAAAACTTTTTGTCATTAGACAGAGTATCTAATATACAGTATCTAAATAAACATCTATTGCTTCTGACATTTTGTCCAAGATCAAGTAGAATAAAGAACTAACCCCCCCCAAATAAGACAGAATCAAAGAATTGCAATTGAAATGAATATACACTCTTCAGAAGTACGCATAGTTGTTAAGTACATGAAAAAATGCTCAGCATCCCTGACCAGTAGAGAAGTTCAAGTTAAAACACTGAGATTCTATATTATTCCAGAAAGAATGGCTGTCATCAAGAAATCAAATAAAAACAAATGCTGGAGAAGCTTTGGGGGAAAAGAACCCTTCTACAGCATTCATGAGAATGTAAACTAGTCAACCACTATGGAAATCAGGTACCTCAAAAAGTGAAAACACATATTCCATCCAAACCAGCTATCCCCCTTCTAGGTATCCTACCAAGAGAGTTAAAGATATATTACAAGGATGTATGCATACCCACCTTTATAGCACCACAGTTATACCTAAATCTTGGCAACATCCTGTATTTCTATTAACAGATGAATGGATAAATAAAATGTTGTGTTTATATATAATGGAGTACAATTCAGTCATGAAGAGTAAACGAGTCATTAGGAAAATGGATGGACTTTGAAACATAATGTTAAGTAAAATTAATCAGCTTCATATACTTAAATATTGTATGGTTTATCTTATATAAAAAATCCAAAATATAAAAATCAAAGTAAAAGGTAATAAGAAATATGAACTATATCTTTGTGAAAGGGAAGGGGACCAATAGAGAAGAGAAGGAGGTGGAAGAAGGGGAAAGAGAGCTAAAAAGAATTTATACACACACACACATATATGTATGTATGTGTGTGTGTTATCACTATATATATATATATATGTATCAATCTCCCAGGGGGGATGTATCATTATGTATTGCAAATGTACTAATAAAAAAATTAGAACTGTAGTTGGAAATTTTAAAAATCAGAGAATTAAACCAGAAAATTGTATTGAATGGCTTAGGTCTTAGATTTTGATGTAAAGGGGAAATAAGATGCTGTGGGCAGGCCAGATGCCCATGATTATCACTGGACTTGCACTGGGAGGTAAGAAAGAAGCCATTGAAAAACAACAGGTGTGTTCTGGCTGAGCTGCAGTGGGCTGAGTAATCAATGCACATTATGTTCATCAAATCCAAGTTTCTAGAAGGATGTGGGGATCCAGGCCATGTTCCATCTACCAGATAAGAAAATCAAAAGTTGCTGAGTTCTGCTGTCTCACCTAGCCCCTGTTGAGTCAAAGAAGGCTTTCATGGGACCGGGGATTTAACTCAGTGGTTCTAGCATCTGCCTCACAAGTGCAAGGTTCCAAGTTCAATCCTCAGTAACTACATACCATAGTGCCAGGCATGGTGGCTCATGCCTGTAATCCCAGCACTTGGGAGGCAGAAGCAGGAGGACTACTGTGAGTTCAAGGGTATCTTGGGCTACATAGTGAGTTCAGGGCCAGCCTGAACTACAAAGCAAGACCCTGTCTCAAAAAGAAAAAAGCTTCCAGCCTGATGTGGTGGCTCATGCCTATAATCCTAGCACTCAGGAGGCAGAGGCAGGAGGATTGCTGAATTTGAGCCTTGCCTGGGATACGTAGTGAGCTCAGGGCCAGCCTGAACTACAAAGCGAAATCCTGTCTAAAAAAAAAAAAAAAGCCTTCCAGAAAACACTAAATTTTGTCCAGTTAGGAAAATACCACAGTCATACCATTTTAGGTATAATAGATAGATTATCTTTGCCTAAACCCATGAAGTTACTCAGTCCATTCTGGGAAAAACAGAGGGTTTCATTGCCCCAAATTTTTCAGTTGTAAAACCTAGTGATTTAAAAATGAAAGTTTATTTGCACCTTCAACCTTGACAATTGCTCTGTGGCAGGAGTGACAATCATGGTTTGAAACAAAATAAACCTCATCAGCTATTCACCCTATAGAAAAGAAGTATTCAAGCACTGCCCAGCCTAGATAGGCACCAGACATTATATCCACTACGTTGAACATAGACAGTAGGAATAATCCATATCTGCTTCCAGAACATGGTGAGGATGAGCTCCTTGTACACCAGTCCCTGAGCCTGCCAGCACTTTTGTTGTATGTCCTTGGAATTAACTTGTTCTTTGAAATCATCTCATAATTTTTTATTCTCTTTAACCCACCACCTCACCCCTCAAGTAGGAGACACTAACAAGACTGCACAGTACTCGATGTTTATCTAACACCACCTGGAGATGGAGTCCCAAGTAGGACTGGGTCGCCAGTTCTCCCCACCGAACACCTGGTTCCTGGTGTAAGTGAATGTAAAGAAAGCTATGCATCTCATTATGCAGTTGTGGCTCTTTTAATTTTACTCAAGAGCATGGCATCTGCTGGTCTTACATCCACCTCAGCCTCCTGCAGTCCTGACGTATGCTTGTTCCTCACCTGTTTGACCAGAAAGCGGTATTGCTGGTTCTCCCTGGGGAGGTTTTGGTCTAACCTCTTGAAGACAAATACTCCCAAGCCAATGGCCCTGATGCCAAAACAATGGATGGAAACCTTCAGAGACACTAATGCCAGCAGTCATGGGAAGTATTATGCTTTGCTCCTTCAAACTTTTTTACCTCTATTTGTGCTGTATGGTTGACAACCCTATAAGGCTTTTTTTCAGTGTAAAGGGAATATAAATTACAAAAAGAGTGAAATACTGTCATACAGATTTCTGAAAAGGTCTCATTGTAAATCTGTTGACAAGACATGACAGAACAGTGAAAAATGAGTAAACGCTGGAGAATCTGAACTGATGGAAGGCCAGGGATATAGCTCAGTGATGCTGTGCCTGCCTGGCAAGCTCAGGGTCCTGAGTTCCACCCTCAGTACCCCCCAAAAAAAAATTAGTGGAGAATAGTATTGTTTTTGACTTTTAATCTGTATTCATTCAACTAATGCAACATGTTGAGCATCTAAAGTTAAAAAATGCAGAGACTACTTGTAATGTTTTTACAGGCCAGTTAGGTAGAAATATTTACAAAGAAATTACTTCCTAGGAGCTCCTGACTCATATAGATAGGAAAACAGGACTTTGTAGAGAACCGTAAGCCTCAGAGTAGAGTTTAGACTCCTGTGGACACTTCCACTGGGTGATCTTTCCTGCCAGGGAAGTTACTTCATCTTTGAGTTTTGATGTCTGATCTATCAAATAGAAATGAGCAGCAACACCTCTGGGATATAACATGCATCTTAAAAATAATCTGTTTGGGGCTGGAGTTTAGCTCAGTGGTTCCAGTGCCTGCCTAGAAAATGCAAGGTCCCTGGTTTGATCCCCGGTAAGCACATACAACAATACTGGGCATGATGGCTCACACCCACCAGCAATCAGTACCACATACCACAAATGCCAGGTATGGTGGATCAAGCCTGTAATCCCAGCACTCAGGAGGCAGAGGCAGGAGGATTGCTGAGTTCAGGCTTGCCTGGGCTACATTGTGAGCTCAGGGCCAGCCTGAACTACATAGCAGACCTTGTCTTAAAAAAAAAAAAAAAAAAAAAAGTTGCAGGAACTGAACCTTAGATCCACCACAGTTAGAGAAAGTCAGCAGCCCAAGACAAGTGGACCAGCCAGCAGGATGTAGACAACCTGAACCAGCCAATCCTTCAACGAGATCAAGGTGCTACCAGAAATGGAAGTCTTGCTCCAGTCACTGGAAGCTGACTAATCTATGCATGGTTGAAGCCTAAGGAAATGACAGCTCTGTTCTGGTTGCTCTAGAAAGTGACAAGTCGACACAGGATGAAGCTTGAGGATCAACATAGAGTCACAATGACAACATAAGTCTCTTATCCTCTTTTTTGTAATTCCCCCTCACTTTTTACCCCACCATGCCAGACATTGTAGTATGTGGTACTGATAGCTGGTGGGCGTGAGTCATCACACCCAGTATTGTATGTGGTTACCCTGGTTGAACCAGGGACCTTGCACTTGCTAGGCAGGTGGCAGAACTACTGAGTTAAATCCCTGGCCCTGGATTCCAATTCTTGACCCAAACAAAGTCCCAGGCTTGAAGGGGTTTATTGGATCTTTTAGGATTATGGGCATTTTCTCTTGTACTCTGTCATAGATGTCCTGCATGGTTATTTTCAAAGCCTGTATCTGCTTTCTTAGGGTCTTTTCTCCTAGTTCACAAAGATTAACCTTAATTTTGCTTATATTTAGGAGTGGCTGGCTGAACAAAATCTCATAAGGGGAATGAATACCCAGTTTGTTTGGTGGAGATGTATCTAACTCGGAGGAGGACTATGAGAAGGACTTGTTTCCATTTTAGGCGTGTTTCTTGGCAATATTTTTTCAATAATGTCTGAGTGTCTGGTTCATGTGCTCTACTTTTTCTGAGCTCTGTGGCCTATAGGCTGTATGTACTTTTTACTTTATTTTTAATATCCACGTGAATCTCTGGATTATGTCAGCTACAAATGCTGATCCATTGTTTGAGCTCAAACTCAGATACAACTCAAATCTTGGAAGATGTCTTTTAACAGTTCCTTGTCACCTCTTGTGCCTCTTCTGCTTGGGTGGAGAAACCCTAAACCCATCCTGACTGGATCTAGGAGCTATAAGATTTTTTATTTATATTTTATTATTTTTTCCACACACCATCAGGAATCAATTTTCCTTATAGGTAACCACATGAGCATGTAGTGTACAAAAGGTATTCTTGGCATCCATATAGATGTTAGCTTTTTGTCCTCTGCTAGCAAGAGAGCCCTTGTTAGCTCTGCTTTTGCAGCTGAGAGTCTGTTAGGCAGAAGCTGAACTTCCATCACAGAGTACAGTGTCACCATTGTATGTCTTGCCTGTCAGATTACTTCTGATACAAAACTGTTCCCATCTCTAAAGTATTCAGCATCTAGCTCTCTGAGAGAGCAATCTGTGAGATCGCCTCAGTTTGAGAAGATTTCATCCAGAGTTTTTAGACAATCATGAAAGAGAGGCATTTGTTCAACTGTGAGCAAAGTGGCCAAGTTAAGAGGATTCAATGTCTGTAGAGTTGTGCAAGGATCTTTGCATAAGAGTCCCTAATACCAAGTCATCATCGGATTTGATAACCAACTGTGTCCCATCTGGCCCATTAAGGTTCTAACTGAGTGTGGTACCTGAATAGTCAATTGTTGTTCCAAAGTCAGCTTGTCAGTCTCCTGCATCAGCAGGGTGTTGTCAGCAGGCATCCTTAAGCATGGAGGCCATCCTAGAGCCATAGAATCCAGCTGCTTTGACAGCTATGTCACCAGATGATGCTAGGATTTTATGACCTGAGTTAGGATTCCTATGGCCATTTCCTTCCATTCATGGACATACAGGAAGAAAGATTTGATTGTATGTGGCAGTCCTAGATCTGGACTTCTTTGATTTGTTTAAATGTTCTTTCTTGGTCAGCTTTCTAGGGGAAGGGCTCTTCCTTCTCCACTTTGATGGAGTCAAGTAGGAGGTTAGCCATAAGTGAGAAATTTGGGATCCAGATAAGATAAAATCCCATTGCCCCCAAGAACTGTCTTATTTGGCATCAGGTAGTTGGGGTTGGTAAGGCACAGGTGGCCTGTTTCCATTCAATGCCCAATTGGCATTCTTCTTTTGCCACTATGAAGCCTAAATATTTGAACTTTGTTTACAGACTTGTGCTTTTTTATATTTTGACACCTTATATCCAATAGATATAAGGATGAAAAAGGTCTTTAGTTCCTTGATAGCAGTCCTCTCAAGTGGTGGCACCGAAGGAGGTCATCTACATACTGTGGTAAGATGCAGCTATCCTCTGGTGTGTAAAGCTATTGAAGTTGGTAGCCAGCACATCTCCAGAGATCATAGTAGAGTTCTTGAATCCTTGGGGGTAGCCTACTCGAGGTAAGCTGCTTTTTTATACCCATAACAGGATCCTCACATTGAAATGCAAAGATAGGTCAAATGACAAGTGCAAGGTGGATATTTTTAAAAACACATCTTTTAAATCCAAGCAAGTAAACTAGGCAGCACTTGCTGGGATGAGCCCCATCAATGTGTAAGGTTTTGGTACCATTAGGTGTATGGTCTCACTGGCCTAATATACAACTTGCAAGTCCTGTACTGCTCAATATTTATTAGTTCCTGGTTTGCGTACTAGCAAGAGTGGGGTATTCCAGGATGACTGACACATAGTCAAGATTCTATGTTCTAAGAGCTGTTTTAAATGTCCTTATATGGCTCCCCAAGGGAAAGAGTATTAGGAGACTCAAATCAAAATTGTCCCTGGTTTTAGTTTCTCCATCTCCGATGTTTGATTCATAGCCAGCTCAGGTGACTTATCTTCAGCTCATAACCTGCAAATCTTATGTGCCAGCCCATGTAGTTCATTTGTTCCTGGCTGTGATGCTTATCTGAATATAGTCCCCATTCCTCAGCCTGCAGGACAATATGGGTCAATACAATGGACTCTGAGTGAAACTTAAAGTCACCTTTTCCTGTGGACCAAAAACAGTTTGGGCCTGTAATTTGTAGAGTCTCTTCCCAGTAGGAATTGGACAACTTAAAAGGTAGAGGAACTCATGTTGGACTTCTTTTCCTCTGTGAGACATATCTTTGTCTAGAAAAATAGCCTTTTTCTGGAACCCTAGTAGCTCTAACAGTAGTCACATGATTGTGGATAATGACCCAATGGGCTATGTTACTACTGAGCATTCAGCTTCACTTTCTATCATACAATCTATCAATTGGCCCCCTACTTTTATAATGACCAAGACTCCTGGGGCAATAGTTTTGTCTCCTCCCCCTGGGATGACACCTGGAGTTGACTATCATCTCACCCTGTTTCCTGGTAGGTTGATTTTAGTAATGGTGGGTAAACTGGGGCATAACATGGAAGAATTTTTGTCTCCTCTGGCAGCTCTTGTAGGATTGGCTTTCCTAGTTCTCTTTGTCTGTCTCTGAGGCTACTAGCAGGGTTGATTTTTCTTTTGGCTTCTGCTCAGCTTAGGCAGAAGTTTCTTATAATAAGCCTCTACACAGGGCCATAATCAAACAGATTGTATTTGGATTATATTCAGCTATGAGTTGATGTAAGGAAATTGGGCTGGGGGACCTAGCTATCCTCCATTTCTGGTCACCAGATCCTCTATTTCTGGTCACCACCTATGCCCAATTGTTTTCCTATCTATCATCTGTTTGGCTGGCCACCCAATATCAAAGAAAGGCTAGTCAATTTCACAAAAGTTCTCAACCTCTGGAGGGACAGCTTTACTCTAGTCCCATGTGTAGTCTCTCTTTTTTTTTTTTTTTTTTTTTTTTGAGACAGGGTCTCACTTTGCAGTTCAGGCTGGCCCTGAGCTCACTATGTAGCCCAGGCAAGTCTTGAACTTGGCAATCCTCCTGCCTCTGCCTCCTGAATTCTGGAATTACAGGCATACCCCCATGTTGGCATCTGTGGTATGTGGTAGTGATTGTTGGTGGGCATGAGTCACCATGCCTGGTATTGTTGTATTGTATTGTGGTTACTGGGATCAAACCAGAGAACTTGGACTTGCTAGAAAGGTGCCAGAACCATTGAGCTAAATCTCCAAGACAGTAGGGTATGTGGCCAGGTCTATGATTACACTGGCCATTAAGTGGAAAAATGGAGGAACCTCTCCTCTATGGCTCAGGACCACTAAGAGGATAAAAGGTGGTTCTAGTCTCAGCTAATCCCCAGGAAGCACCTGTTAGGCCACAGGCATCACTACTGATGATCTGCATCAGCAAAAGGACACAGTCATATCATAAAATGTTTTTGCCAATATTTTAATCTATATTTTATTCCTATGGCATTCTGAATTAAAATTTCAGCTGGTTCATCCCTAAGAAATAAATGAATGAGAGGAGAAATAATCATTTTTAGCTGGCCTCCTTTTTGCATACAGGGAGCATATTAGGTCCCAGGCTGAACACAGAGCTCAGGTCTGCTCTTGAAGCATGTTCAAGAATCCAACTACTGCTGCTGCAGAGCTAGGTGCTCTCTCTAGGTGTCCTACTGGATTACTGGGGATGGAGCAGGAGAACTGTATCCCAGTCCTCCTCTCATAGTACACAATTTCTCTCTCCCTGGGCTTCAAACTTGCTTCAGGCCATGTCGTTAGGGGGGGCAGGAAGAGGCTCCCTTCAGCCCCCATAGGGGAAGAGTCTCCTATGGAGATAATCCCTGCTCAGATTACCCTGTCCACAGCCCATTGCCTGCCAAGTGCCTCTCTGTGTGTTAGGTTTCTATCACTGTAACAAACAGTTCAGATGGTTAACTCATAAAGAGAAAGCTTGGCCAGCCATGGTACCACACACCTAAAATCCCAGCACTTGGGAGGGTAAGGCAAGAGGATCAACATGAGTTCAAAGCCAACCTAAGCTACATGGTGAGTGCAAGGACAGCCTGAACTACATAGTGAGACTTGGTGTGAAAACAAACAAAAGAAAAATAAGAGTGTATTTTGGCTCACAATTTTAGAGATTTCTGCCCATGGTTGGATGGCCCTGTTGTTTTGGGGCCTGGGACAGGAAGTATATCATGATGGAAGCCAGTGGTGAAGCAAATCACTTACCTTACATCCAGGACATGAAAGAAAAGGAAAAAGCTAGAGTTCCACAATCTGTTGCAAGGGCACAGCCCTATCACCCAAGACCTCCCTCTAGGCCCCACCACAGAACAAGCCTATAAAATGTGAGCCTCTGAAGGACATTTTAGATCCAAATTACAGAACACTGTGAGAGATGTGAGTTCCAAAGTTCTTCCATAGTTGACTATGACAGAAGTACAGCTCTCCTCCTGTAGATACCAGCTGCTCCTGGTGCATTATTTTTTCATGATAGATGACAGTTCTAGAAGCATGTTCTGAAAGAGGTAGGAAACAGAAAAAAAAAACAAAATATACTCCAAAGACTTATATAAAATAAGATCAACCCTGCCCACCAGTGGGACTCTGTGTCAAAAGTACTCTACATCACAAATGCAAACAAAACCTGCTACAGAAGTCAACATTCCCTGTTGCCTCAGAGATGTTATAGAAAGGTCCTGTTCCCTGAACAGTCTGAATTCTGTCTGCCAACTCCTTCTTTTCCTCCTGTTGTAATTTTGTCCAAAATCTAAACCTAAAGCTAAATAAATGGCTTTCTCCTTACCTCCAGCTTAGGCTCCTCTATAATTAGCCAGATTTTCACCTTTCAATAATGTGGAAGGAGTAGACTAATTCAAATGTAGAATATTCCATTTTTCAAAAATCTATTCCTAACCCTAAACATATGCTAAATTCAAGCTGCCTCCTGAGGGAAAGCAAAAACCATCAGTAGGATATAGAAGAAAAAGCCTGAATTGAAACAAAACAGCTCATTCTTTATCCTGTAAATATTCTCTGCTGAACAGTGTGCCAAGAACTATGCTTCACCGCATCCTAATTGTGACACTTTAGACAAGTAACCTGTTATCCATAAAATGGAAACTATCACAGGGTTACATTAATCCCATAGCAGTGTATAGACCCGATCAGACCCTCAATGAAGTGAGTGCTCTTCTTCATCTTCTTTAGATGCTTTGAAAATTGGTAAGTTGGGCCAAACTTCTTAGCCAAAATCGTCAATAAAATATAGTAATCCACCTGACAAATAGCCACCTAACAATACCTTTTTTAATAATGTTGAGTAGAAAAATACCTTCCAAAAATTGTGATGGTAAAAAGGGGGGGGGGAGAGGCAGAGATTTAGCTCAGTGGCTCTGGAGCCTTTCTACCAAGAGCAAGGTTCTGAATTCAATCCCCGATAACCACATACAACAATACTGGGCATGGTGACTCACACCCACCAGCAATCAGTACCACCTATCACAATGCCTGGCATGGTGGCTCACACCTGTAATCCCACTGCTCAGGAGGCAGAGGCAGGAGGATTGCTGAGCTCAAGGCTTGCCTGGGCTACATAGTGAGCTCAGGGCCAGCCTGAACTACAAAGTGAGACTGTTTCCAAAAAAGGTGTGTGGGGGGGGACAAAGCTTATGTATTTAGGGGGTAGTGGGTTATAGGGTGGGTAGGGGAATGGGAAAAAATGAGAATTAAGTTGTGCCATATACTGGTGCAAATTCTCAACGTTGAATATGATCATGAGGTGTAAATAAAATGTACCTGTTTCACAATTTATAAAAAGAAAAATACCTTCCCAAATTAAACTAAAAACCTAGAAGTTACTAGGTGTCATGGCACATGACCATAATTCCAGCATTTGGTAGGCTGAGGCAGGAGAACCCCAAGTTTGAGGCCAATGTGAGCTACAAAGCAAAGAATAGCTTGAACATAATGATACTCTGTATGAAAAAATTAAAAATCCTAGAAATTGAAGGAGTCTTCATAAATTAATTATGAATATAAATTATATTCACAATTAATATAATTTGATTATACTATGAATATAATTTATATGAATGTAATTGTATATATTATGAATATATTGTTTGAATATAATTATAATTATATTCATAATATAATTTGATATTATGAATAAATTATATTCATAATTAATATAAATTAATATATTAAAGTTTAAAGGTGGTGTAAACAAAGATTTTTTTAAAGGCACACTGGTAGAAAAATCATTCAATATCTATATAAACACAGGTTTGATATATAAGAGCTCCTAGTGGGGCATGGTGATGCATGCTTGTAATCCCAGCATGCAGGAGGCTGAGGCAGGAGGATTGCCAAGAGCTTGAGGCCAGCCTGAGCTGCATAGTGAGTTCAAGGCCAACATGAACTACAAAGCAAGCCCCTATCTCAAAAACAAAACAAAACAAAACAAGAGTTCCTAGAATTCAAAAGGAAGATCCCAATATAAAAATAGGCAAGAACAATACATGGTAGAAACCAAGATGGCCAATAAACATATATCCAACTTAGTAATAATGACAAAAATATAAAGTAAAACAAATAAATATTTCAGATCGTCAGATTGGCCAGGAGGCATAAGATAATATCTGTTATTGGCAAAAATATAGGAGTTGGGTGCTAACGTTCAATGAGAAAACACGTTCACAAAAATTGGCAGCATTAATCAGATATAACATGTGTGTACCTATTAAAACCAATGACAGTTCTGGGGCTTTAGCCCAGTGGTTCCAGCGCCTGCCTAGCAAGCACAAGGGCCCAAATTCAATCCCCACAAGGTCCAGAGTTTGATCCCTGGTACCACATGCCACAGTGCCGGGCATGGTAGCTTACACCTATAATCCCAGTACTGGGGAGGCAGAGGCAGGAGGATGTTGTGAGTTTGAGGCCAGCCTGGGTTACATAGTGAGCTCAGAATAAGCCTGAACTACAAAGTGAAACCCTGTTTAAAAAAAAAAAAAAAAAAAGCAGGCTGGAGATTTGGCTCAGTGGTTCCGGTGCCTGCCTCGCAAGCGCCCCGGTAACCACATACAGTGCCGGGCGTGGTAGCTCACGCCTGTAATCCCAGCAATCGGGAGGCAGAGACAGGATTGTTGAGTTTGAGGCTTGCCTGGGCTACATAGTGAGCTCAGGGCCAGCCTGAACTACAAAGTAAGACCCTGTCTCAAAAAAAAAAAAAAAAGCAATAAGAGGTGGCGTTTCTCACCGCCTGGGTCAGGAGTCGAGGTTTGAATCCCAGAGCGGAGGGAAGAGACGCAGGCTGGAGTAACCAGCACTAGTCACGAAGGAAAGGAGCTGGGAGTAGCCTCCTAAAGGGTTAGTCAAACCGCCGCCAAGGATCCTTATGAGGACCGTGATACTTCCGCTGAGAGTGTAAACAAGCCCAACCATGACACCCAGTTTAACTAATCGGTTATCTCCTGAGCAAGAAATTAAAACGCTGAAGGAAGTTGGGGAGGAACTTTTTAAAATGAGAGCAAAGTTGTTCCGATTTGCTTCAAAGAATGATAGCCCAGAATGGAAAGAAAGAGGCCCTGGTGACGTCAAGCTCCTGAAGCCTAAGGATCAGAGAACCATCCACCTCTTCACAAGGAGGGACAGGACCCTGAAGAGCTGTGCCAACCACTGCATCACGCTCATAATGCCGCTGAAACCATATGCTGGCAGCGACCGCGCCTGGGCTCAGAATCCCGAGGCTGACTTCGCCGCTGGGCACACCAAGCTGGAGCTGCTGCTTGCCATCCGCTTCCTAAATGCTAAGAACACACAAAAGTTTAAAACAAAGTTTGAAGAATGCAGGAAAGGGATGAGAGAGAGACAGCGCACCTGGCAAAAATGATAATGCTGAAAAGTGACTCAAAGGCTAGAAACTCTCTCTGTGAAACTCTCTCAAGGACCCTGGAGAGGAGAATGAAGAGAAGTCAGAGAAGCAATGAGTCGTCATAACTTCTCTCCTTTTCCTTTCTTTTTAAAATTTTGCCCTTCCCCCTTATTTTATTTTTAATTCTGTTTTTGCTTCTACAAAAACCCCATGACAGCCCTTGTTGGTACCTATTCAAAATATAGGCCTAAAATACTCACCTCAACATTGTTTCTAGTAGAAAAAGTTAGGAATATTCTAAATGGCCACGAAGTATCTTATGGTTCACCCATATTGTGGAAAACAACTAACTGATGTAAGCAGACATAACACCAGGGGTACTGACAAAGAATGCTCTTGTGACATTAGGACAGCAAAAGCAAGTTTCACAATTCTTGGGTATGGTCATATTTACTTTTTTTTTTGAGACAAGGTCTCACTTTATAGTTCAGGTTGGACCTGAGCTCACTATGAAGCCCAGGCAAGCCTCAAACTCAGCAATCCTCCTGTCTCTGCCTCCCAAGTGCTGGGATTACAGGCATGAGCCACCACGTAGCTCACTGTGTAGCCCAGGCAAGCCTTGAACTGAGTCCCAACACTAATTCCCCGGCCCTGTGGTATGTGGTATTGATTGCTGGTGGGCATGAGTCACCACACCCAGCACTGTATGTGGTTACTGGGGATTGAACTCAGGACCCTGCACTTGCGAGGCAGGCACTGGAACCACTGAGCTAAATCTCTGGCCCATATTTACATTTTTTAAAACAAATAATCAATATGGATATATGTTTGTCCTCAAGCACAGCTTTGCAGGGATTGAGGAAAGAGAAACCACATCCTCTAAACTGTTCACAGAGGTTGCAATGGAGGAAGAAACTGGAGGATAAATTCAGGTAAGGACAACAGGAAGTGAACTTGACCATGGTAAAAAAAAAATTAGATACTAGATACTATGAGATTTATTTCAGGTATGCAAGGCAAATCCAATTACTTTCAGATATGCAATTCAAATGTCAATTAATGTAATTCATCACATCAGCAGACTATAGAATAAATTACATGATCATATCTGTAGTTGCAGAATAGTTATTTAACAGAATCCAGCTGGGCATGGCAGCACATGCCTATAATTCCAGCATTTGGGGGCTATGACAGGGGAATCACCACTCAAAGTCAGCCTAAACTACATAGCCAGACCTGTCTCAACAACAGTAACAACTGCAACAAAAAAATTCTGATATAATCATCAGGTGGGAAAATCCTTGCCCATTCCTCCTTTTGATGAAGATTGAAGTTTGTATGGTACATGATTAGCGTCTTTACGTTATTAGGAGTCCCAACGCTAAATGCTCAGACTTCTGAGCTTGGCTGTCCTATCTCAGAAGATAAACTAAAAGAGTAGGAATAGGAAAATCTGTCTCAACCAAATAATTTATCTGGTTCTCTGTCTGTCTGTCTGTCTGTCTGTCTGTCTGTCT
>PVIC010026269.1:0-19035 GCA_004025085.1 Thryonomys swinderianus | reverse complement strand
AAACTGAAGCTCAAAGAAGATATGTAACATACAGTTACTGGCAAAACCACATGGGGAAGTTAGTAAAACTAACCTTGAATTTGGTGTTCTTGTCTCTGTGTTTCAGAATAAAAGAGGATAAAGCCACAAGCTCCATGCAGATGTGCCACGATGGGGAGGGGGAGGGGACCCTTAGAGCACAGGCCTCCAGGAAGTCTGCAAAGAAGGAGTCCTCTCCAGAGCCTAGGAGAACAGAGCTCCTTAGAAAGGCAGCATGTTCCAGAAAGTGGTCATGTTGCAATCCATGAGGTCAAGTTTAGAGACAAACAGGACATCTCTCAGGGAAACTAAGACATTTCAGCATTGGGAAATTAAGTGAAAACAGTTTAAGCCCAGGAGTAGGAAAATAATTGAATTCTATATAAGGAGAACTAAAAATAATAAGAAGTTTGGATAGTAGTAAATGGAGCCACAGTGATGTAGAGTGATGAGAGAAGAGTTATAGGGGTAGAGTTTTTCCTTTGAAGAGAAAGATTCAAAGCCTGGACCTATAACTTTCCAGCTTCAGTGAATCCCACTCTGGACCTCAGCTTATAAATCCCAGAACAAGAATACTATGAACCTAATTCCTACAGGGGTTTCCAAGATAGGAGATGGGTCTATAAATGTACTGACCATGAGCTCTTGCATATAAAAGTGCAGGAAACTGTAGGAGTAGCAATTAAAGAGAATCAAACACATTTACACAAAGATGTAATATCAGTTTTGAATTTTATTATGAAAAAAACCTTAAAAAAAGAAAAAAATAAAACCTTAAAATATTAAAAGGTAATATTTAAAAGAATATGACTGTGGTAAAAGTAATTAAATATCAGAAGGCATTCAGATTAATAAGCAAGATGGTTACAGAAAGCAAACATCTAAACAAGAAGAATACAATAAAATGGATTCCATTTCCAGTGGACTGAGGGCCACCCACCTGCCCACTGCACCCAAGAGGGGCACAGAATCAGTTACCTCAGGCGCCATTCTGTTTCTGGCGGAAGACTGAAGCCTGCCCACCAGCCCACTGTACCCTGGAGCTGTGCAATGGGGAGTCAGGTACAACCCGGGCACCATCCCCACCATGAAGGACTGAGGGCCACCGGCTGGCCCCAACCCCACCCCAGAGCTGCGTGGTGAGGACCCAGGTATGAGAGGAGCCGGACCCATCTCCTGTGTCCCTCCACAGGAGGTATGCTCCTAGAGCCACACTAAGAGACCAGGAAAGATAAAAAAAAAAGGTGGTGGGGAAATCTAGATTCTATTTTGCCATCTACTCCTACATCCCTCTATACACCTCTTGTCCGAACCCTCTCCTATCTTCCTGTCAGAAGCAATACCCAGAAGTAAAAGACTCTTAGGCTGCCCTATTTCTTCTTCTGTACTATTATAAGAAGGTGTGCAAAGTCTCCAATGGTCTTAGGGCATACAGTTTGTACTGTTGTATATATGCTCTTTTATCCTCCATTACCCACTGGCATATATGAGGTTCTAGGGAATAGGTGATCTTCATAAATCTGCTGACCCTTTTTCACTCTCCTCCTGTCTCCTTACCTCCCTGATTCCCCAGTGACCTCTTATCCCCAAGGGTTCAGGGGGTATATTTATGATCTACATGTTGTATACACATTGTGATTAATTCTAAACTTGGGCATATGGACATAGAGGTAACTCATAAGCTCAAAGTCTTCAGAGTAGAATTTAACAAAACTTTTTATCTTATTTACTGTGTTTAATACTGATATTGGCATTTATTGTATTATGATAACAAACATGATGTGACTGTTCTGCTGAAATACCTCCCATGATGTGTCAGAACTGAGAACTCTCAAGGGTCATTACAGATCCAAGGAGGACCACCCAAGAAAGAGCCACATCCAAAAGGTCCCAGATAATAGAAAGAGACCTGCAACAAACATTGCCCTGTCATTATGCAAAAAAGAGCATTAGTAGCAACAAAAGAGTAGAAATGGGAAAATATACAAAAAACAAAAACAAACAAACAAAAACAAACAGACAGAAGGATCACTACCACAGGGAAATTTAGAGAAAAGGGAAATAGGGCAAACTGAAACTCAAACAGCAGGTCACTTGGAGATGGTAACTAAAGCAGATCTAGTGAAATGGAAATAGGAACTCATCTCTGAGATCAAAACAGAGATACTGTGCACATTAAAGACATCATTAAAGAAGAGTTCAGCAAGATGATAGAATCCAAGATAGCAGAAGCAATGGAACCTTTTAAACAGCTTCAAGCAGAGCTCCAGGGAATGATGAAGGAGAATGAAAGCTTGTGCAATAGGATGAATAAAGCAGAGAACCGAATCTCAGACCTAGAGGACAGCATAGCAGACAATGAGCAGGTAAGATATAATCTGTAGAAAAGAGCAAGGGACCATGAGAAATCAATTCAACAGCTTCTAGATGACTCAAAGAAAAATAATATAAGACCGATTGGAGTCACTGAGGAAACAGGAGACAGTGTAAAAGACATAAAAAAGCTACTGTCAGAGATAGCACCAGAAAACTTCACAGGTAAAGAATTAGACATACAGATAAATGAGGCCTATCGGATTTCAAAATGTTGTGACATAAAAATATCTACACCTAGAGCTATAATTATCAAGGTTCCAGATGTACAACAAAAGAATGAAATACTGAAAGCAGTGAAAAAAGGAAGAAAATCACCTACAAAGGAAAGCCCATTAGGATCACAGTAGACTTTTTCAATACAAACACTCAGTGCAAGGACAGCATGGACAGAAGTATTTCAAGCATTGCAGGAAAACAACTTCCAACCTAGACTGTTGTATCCTGCAAAACTATCTTTCAGAATAGACAGGGAAATAAGATACTTCCACCATAAAGAACACCTGAAAAACTTCAAAAATGAGAAACCTGCACTCCAAAACATCCTAAAGAACATCTTGGAAAAAAAGCAGAAAATTCCATACCCACGAGAACCAGAAGAGTGAATTCATTGGGACAAACAAGAAACCAAATAGAGAAGGGGAAAAGCAAGGAAGGAAAAAAAAAAAAAAAAAAAAAAACAAGAACAGGGAAACATGCTAGCTCTGAATATGTCCATATCAGTCCTAACCATTAATGTCAATGGACTCAATGGGCCAATTAAAAGATATAGACCTGGGGCCGGAGGGTTGGCTCAGTGGTTCCAGTGCCTGCCACCCAAGTGCAAGGTCCTGAGTTCGATCCCCAGTAACCACATAAAATGCTCAGTGTGGAGACTCATGCCCACCAACAATCAACACCACATACCACAATGCCAGGCGTGGTGGCTCACGCCTGTGATCCCAGCACTTGGGAGGCAGAGTCAGGAGAATTGCTGAGATTGTGGCAGCTTGCCTGGGCACCATAGTGAGCTCAGGGCCAGCCTGAACTACAGAGTGAGACCCTGTCTCAAAAAAAAAAAAAAAAAAAAAAAGATATAGATCTGCAGATTGGATCAAGAAGCAAGATCCTACAATATGCTGCATACAGGAAACACACCTACTTCAGAAGGAAACCCATAGATTGAAAATTAAAGGTTGGAAAACTATCCTCCATGGCACAGGAAACTGCAAAAAAGCAGGAGTGGCTCTCTTGTTTGCAGAAAAAATAGATTTCAAACACAAACTGATTAAAAGAGATAAAGAAGGTCACTATATTCTCGTACAGAGAACTATCTAAGAGAAAGAATAATCATAAATATTTATGCACCGAACTCTAATGCACCCAACTATATAAAACAAACATTACTGAACAGGAAAAGCCAGTTAACCATGAATACAATAGTAGTAGGGAATTCTAATACTCCACTGTCACAAATTGACTGATCAACTGGACAAAGAATACATAAGGAAATACTTGAGCTAAATCAAACTTTTGAGCAAATAAACTTGTTAAATGCCTACAGAATTTTTCACCCTACAAAGTGAGAATATACCTTCTTCTCAGCTGCTCACGAATCATTCTCCAAAATAGATCACATTCTAGTCCACAGAACAAGCTTAAGTAAATGCAATGGAATCAATGTTTCCCCTGCATACTATGAGAACATAGTGCCTTGAAGCTGGAGCTGAATAGCAGAAGAAATTCCAAGATCCTCACAAACATATGGAAATTGAACAACACTCTGTTATCCAACCAATGGGTGACCAAAGCAATTAAAGAAGAAATTAAACAGTTTCTACAACTAAAGAACAACCCCAGCACAACATACAGGAATTTATGGGACACAATAAAAGCAATTCTGCATGGGAAATTCATAGCAATGAATGCCTACACTCAGAAAATAGAGGAAACCGAAATAAACAATCTAATGATGAACCTCAGACAATTAGAAAAAGAGGAGCAAAACAAATCCAAAGCACATACTAGAGAGGAAATTATAAGGATCAGAGCAGAAATTAATGCAACGGAGACAAAGAGAACAATACAAAAATCAATAAATCAAAGAGTTGGTTCTTTGAAAGGATAAATAAGATTGACAGACACTTAGCAAACCTTATGAAACAAAGGAAGGAAAAGGCTCAAATCAGTGCTAAAAAGGAATGAAAATGGGGAAATCAGCACAGACACAGAAGAAGACCAAACGATAATAAACACATACTTTGAAAATCTACACTCCAAGAAGATGTAAAATCTAAAAGAAATGGATAGATTCCTAGACACATATGACCTTCCAAAGCTGAACCAAAAGGATATAAAAATGTTAAACAACTGAATATCAATTTGGGAAATTGAAAATGTAATAAAAAACCTACCAACAAAGAAAAGCCCTGGTCCTGACGATTTCACTGCTGAATTCTACAAAACTTTGAAAGAAGAGTTAATACTAGTACTTCTCAAACTCTTTAATGAAATTGAAAGGGAAGCAGTACTCCCCAAATCATTCCTTGAAGCAACCATCATCTTGAATCCAAAGGCAGGGAAAGATCCCACCAAAAAAGAAAACTACAGACCAATCTCTAATGAATATTGATGTTAAAATCCTCAATAATATACTGGCAAACAGAATACAGAGAGTTATCAAGAAAATCATACACCCCAATCAAGTCGGATATATCCCAGGGATGCAAGGCTGGTTCAATATGTGTAAATCAATCAATGTAATACACTATATTAAAAGACTCAAGGACAAAAACCATATGATTATCTCAATAGACAGAAAAAGCTTTTACAAAAACTAACACCCATTTATGATCAAAACCCTACAGAGAACTGGAATTAATGGACTTTATCTCAATTTAATACAAGCTATTTATGAGAAACCAACAGCCAGCATCATACTCAATGGGCAAAAAACTGAAACCTTTTCCACTAAGGTCAGGAATGAGACAAGGATGCCCACTGTTACCACTCTTGTTCAATATAGTGCAGGAAACATTAGCCATAGCAATCAGGCAGGGCGAAGATATAAAAGGAATAAAGACAGGAAAGGAAGAAGTTAAACTGTCATTATTTGCTGATGATATGATTCCCTATGTAGAGGAACCTAAATACTCAACCAAAAGCCTGCTAGACTTAATTACCAATTTTGGTAATATTGCTGGATACAGGGTCAATGCTCAAAAAATCACCAGCCTTTGTCTAAACAAACAACAGACTCACTGAAAGAGAAATTTTGGAGTCAATCCCTTTCACAGTAGCACCTGGAAAAATGAAATATCTAGGAATCAACCTAACAAAGGAAGTGAAAGACCTGTACTCTGAAAAGTATAGGACTCTGAAAACTGAGATAGAAAAGTAAACCAGAAAGTGAAAAGATATCCCTTGTTCCTGGGTAGGGAGAAACAACATCATCAAAATGGCTATACTCCCACAACTACTATACAGATTCAATGCAATTCCAATTGGAATTCCAACGCTATACTTCACAGAACTAGAGAAAATAATACAAAAATCCATCTGGAAAGACAAGAAATGAGAATAGCAAGAGCAATTCTAAGCAACCATGACATGGCAGGGGTATTACAATCCCCAATTTAAAACTCTACTACAAAGCCATTGTGGTAAAAACTGCATGGTACTGGAAAAGGAACACACCTGAGGACCAGTGGAATAGATTAGAAGACCCAGAATCAACTCCAGATACACTAAGCCACCTTATCTTTGACAAAGGAGCCAAACATCCCCAGTGGAAAAAGACAGCCTCTTTAACAAATGTTGCTGGGAAAACTGGGCTTTAACCTGCCAAAATCTAAAGCTAGACCTATCTCTTTCACCATGCACAAAACTAAACTCACAGTGGATACGAGACTTAAATATTAAAACAGAAACAATAAGCCTGCTGGAAAACAGGCTAGGTAAAACTCTTGGAGACATTGGCTTAGGCAGAGACTTTATGAATAAAACCTCTATAGCACAAGAACTAGCAGAAAGAATCAACAAATGGGATCTTATCCTACTTAAAAGCTTCTACACAGCAAAAGAATTTGCTGTCACTGCAAAAAGACAACCAACAACACTGGAAAAAATCTTTACTAGCTGTTCATCCGACAAAGGGCAATTATCTACAATATATAAAGAACTCACACAGATCAGTCTCCCCAAGTTTAAAGACCCAATTCAAAAATGGGCATCTGAAATGAATACACACTTCTCAGAGGCAGAAGTCAAAGCAGCCAAGAAGCATATGAAGAAATGTTCAACATCCCTGGTCATTTGAGAGATGCAAATGAAAACAACCCTGAGATTTCATCTCACTCCACAAAGAATGGCCACGATCAAAAAATCAACCAACCACATACCACAATGCCAGGAGTTGTGGCTCATGCCTGTAATCCCAGCACTTGGGAGGCAGAGCCAGGAGGACTGCTGAGTTGAAGATTTGCCTGGGCTGCACAGTGAGCTTAGGGCCAGCCTCAACTACAAAGTGATATCTTGTCTCCAAAAATTAACAGTTGTTCCCCAGACAAAGGCCTAATATCTGGAATATGTAAAAATTTCAAAAAAATCACAACTCCTAAATTTAAAGACTGAACCCAAAAATGGTCTTCAAAAATGGATATATGTTTCTCAGATGCAGAAGTACAATAGCAGATAAATATATAAAATTGTATACCATGACTGGTCATTTGAAAAATTCAAGTTAAAATAATACAGAAACCAGCTCATTCCAAAATGAATGGTTATTGGGCTGGAGATTTAGGTTAGTGGTTCCAGCGCCTGCCTCGCAAGCGCAAGGTCCTGAGTTCAATCCCAGAAACCACATAGAATGCTGGGCATGGTGACTCACGCCCACCAGCAATCAATACCACATACCACAGTGCCAGGCATGGTGGCTCACGCCTGTAAACCCAGCACTCAGGAGGCAGAGTCAGGAGGATTGCTGAGTTCCAGCCTTGCCTGGGCTATATAATAAGCTCAGGGCCAGCCTAAACTACAAAGTGAGACCCTTTCTCAAAAAAAAAAAAATGTTTATCAAGAAATCAATAATTAAGTTGCAGCAAAATTTAGGGATAAAGGAATCCTTTCCCACTACTGGTTGGATTTTAAATTGGTACAACCAATACAGAAATCAGTATGCAGATTCCTCAAAAACCTAAAATTAGTTTCTATTTAACCCAGATATTCTCCTTCTTTGTATCTTCTTGAAAGGTTTGAAACCATCATACCACAGGGATACACGCACACCTATGCATATTGTAGCACTGTTTTCAATACCTCAATGTTGAAACAGTCTAAATGCCCATTTATGGATAAACACATAAAATGTGGTTTTACTACATAATATAGTACTAGTCTGTCATAAAAAAGGAATAACTTCAGCTATTTATGGGCAAACGGATATGCCTTGAGTATACATTTAAATGAAGTAAATTAACATGAAGACGCACATCTTTAAATATATTGTTTTTCCAATGTGAGAAACCAAAAGTGTAATTAAGGACCAAACTATATAACACATCTTGAGAAATGGGAAGAAAATGTTCAAATGGGAATGGGATAAAAGAATGAAGGGAAAACAGGAAAACAGAGAATAGAGGGAAAAATGGAAACAGAGCTTTTATAAACAAAGGAGAATAATGGTTGAAGGGAAATGGGAAAAAAGAAGAATTAAGATATATTATGTAAAGGCACAAATTCCCTAAGGTGAATACGACCATTATGTATATGAAAAGATTAGTGGTTTAACTCACAACATGGTGCAGAAATTTGAAGTTAGCCAAATAAAGTAGAATCAAGATGTACAGAACAAATTATATGACAAAACTGATCAATTTATTGCTGCAGTACATATCAATAAATTTCCCTCTTGTATATATTGGCCAAGATGAAAAGCACAGCAAAATTTAAGTAATTGGATTAACATCTTAAGATGGTTCATGCAATACATATGTATACAGAGATGAATACTAACAGTATGAACTCTTACTTAACTTAGTATGAACTCTTAATTTAGTATGAAATCTTTTTGATATATTCACAAGTCATAAACCATGCTTATGTAAAAATAAGCCTCAGAAATAATATTACATGCCATCCTTGTAAAGCACACCATAAATAGCCTACAAATGTATTATATGATTCCTAGAATTTATAATTGCAAGAATGTATTAACACATTAACTCAAAAAATAGAGAGTTTAAAAATATTTAGAAACCAGTGATTACTATGTATGTATACATATATAAAACTGAAACGAGATGAGAAAATAGCAAAGCTGGCTGGAAAGTACACATGACCAGTTGATTTCAAAATCCTAGGACACATATGCACAGCAGTTTCCAAACCTTGCAGACAGACTTCTCACAAAATCTCCATCAGGTCCCTTGTAAAATGGCCTAGACTTCATGGCAGCCCGAGGACCGGGTGATGGAAAAGAACAGGCCACTTTGAGCTTGTGGGCTCCATGATTGCTCGTGCATGCTGGCCTGCCCTCACGTAGAGGGTGCCCTTCTTTCCCTACTTTTCCTCAAACCAATCTCAACCACAGAGCCTCTTTCCTTTCCTACCTCTAAGAAAACTTTGCTACTACTTGCCCTTGTCATGATTAATTTTGTGCTCATGACAGTGTTTAGAAATCACATCCAAAAAGAGACTCTAGCACCCAAAAACTGTTACTAAACCACATGTATATGAATATATTTTATACACAGCACTGCATATATATTCTTTGTACACAGGTATAGATCTGTGTATATGTGTATTATAACCTAGCTCAAAAATCAAATAAAATTTGATGGTTTAAATGATTTATAAGCATTAAAATTTACCAAGAAGTCCAATAGGACAAATTAATAAAGTTTTTTTTTTAAAGCTACAGTGAAAAAACAGCCTTCTGTTGTTCACAACATATAACTGAAATTCTGGGTTATTGGAGATAACTTACCCCTTTTCACTTTCTGTGTGTGTGTGTGTGTGTGTGTGTGTGTGTGTGTGTGTGTGTGTGATTGTTTTGGAATCATAAGCAGACCTTGATCTCCTTTGGTAACAGTGAAATAGCTGATGGCCTATACTCAGACTTGCAACCAACGTCTACTGGATTGCTTCTCCCTTCCAACAGATTTTTCAATATTATTTTCAATGTGAGCAATTCACTGGTTAAAATTACATGGGGATTTTTATTTTATAAAATAATTTTACTATACCAAAAAATTGGCATCCAAGTATTATTTTGCATATATTATAAACAAAAATGATATTCAGTAAATAAGTGTAAAATACATATATGAATTCCTTGTCTCTTTATATCTAGTAATGCTTTGGGGTGAAAATCTAGTGCCACTACAACTATTTTATGAGTTTTTCTTTCTGGAAGCCATTAGAGTACATTGTCTTTGATGATTTTAAAATTATTCTGCTATAAAGAATGACAAGTTTCATTTATGTGAAAATAGACACACTGTAAGGACACACTAATAAGTGAAATAAATACATCACAGATACGTAAATACCGTATCTTGTCCCTAGTATGAGAACCTGTAGATATAAATGAGTTCTAGAATGTATAATAGGGCTGGGGATATAGCTCAAGTGGTACCGCACCTACCTTGAAAGCACAAGGTCCCAAGTTTGATCCCCAGTATCACCAAAAAAAAAGAAAAAGACTTGGAATGTATGATAGATTTTTTGAAATAGGTAAAATTCAAAGGGAATGTGTTAGGGGAAAGTAATGAGAGGGAAGAATAAATATGATTTGAAAAGGAAAAGAAAGTACATGTATAAAGGGGGTGGAGGGTTGTGGGGTGGGTAGGGATACGGGTAAATAGGGCAATTAATTTGTGTTATATACTGGCGCAAATTCCCCAATGTTGAGTGTGATTGTGAAGTGTATATAAAATGTACCAATAAAGAGTTCAATGAAAAAAAATTCTTATAAGAAGTCCAATGTGATTTTTTTTTTTTTTTTGGTATTTGGAGGACTTTCAAATGAGTTCACTCATTTTCATTCATTTTTTTGAACATGTATTTTTATTATTTCTTCAGGCATTTTATATCCATTTTAGTTATTTCTTCCTATGGCTTCCATTAGTAGAACTTTCTGATTCCATATTTTGTGTTCAATTTGTTTAATATTTTCTGGTTACTATTACTGCTACAGGGGGAGAATTGTTCAGTCTAATTATGAAATTATTTTTTTTAGTGCTGTCCATTTTGCATTTTTGATTCTGTCCTGTTTCTTGGTAAAGCTATTGTGCTTTACACCAAATACTTTCATTTTTCTGATAAATTATTATCTTTCATATTAACACATTATATTTCAATATGGTTATTATGCATATTTGATTTTTTGTTATTTTTGTTCTAACATTAATTACTCAAATGATATATGTCATCTAATTGTTGTTCTGTTCTGTTAGGCCAGCTTACACTCTGAGTTTCTCAATATTTTGTTTTGTGACTCATACTCTTCTGGCTCAATCACCCCTTACTGCACATTAGGGGAGGGAAATCAGAACCTATTCTTCACCTAACTTGGATAATTCAAAGAAAGAACAAAGCTTCGCTCTTGGTGAGGAACTGAAATACCACAAAAGAATAACTATAGCAAGCAACCTACTAGTTTGTGATCTTACTCGTGGCTTTGGAGAGATAAAGACCTCTGAGAAAATGTCAACTAAATAGAATAAAAAGCCATTATTTCCTCAACCCTCTCTTCTCATCTGTTGTTTCTCTTAAGACAAATCGTAAGGAACAGAGGCTGACAGCCTATATTAAACTTCACTCTGCATGTACTCACTTCAACAACACATACACCAAAATTTTACTCTGAAAGCACTTCTGAGAAGTTATTGTTTTAGGTAGACATGCTTAGAATTTTGAATGATACTTGTATCATAAAGAGTTCTCAAAAATCTTGCATGATGATCATTTGGTATACTCCGACCATCATGAAAACAAAGGACCTTTTACATTAAATATGAGCCTTTTACATTAAATATGAACTGTTAGAAGCTGAAGACTAAAGTCTGAAGACTTCACAGGTGGGTTACTAATACTTGACAAGGTTTGGATGAGCTTTGTTGGAAGCTTGGTCCTCAGAGTGGTGGTATTAGAAGGTGATGTGAAGCATTTAAGCTATGAAGTATATTGATTAGTCATTGGGTCACAAAAGATGCTGCCCTTGGAAAGGACTAAGTAATCCTCTGGGAAACCCATTTTGTTGTCTCAAGAGTGATGTTAAGATAAAATAAATCTAGTCTCTCCCTGTTTTCTTCTCTTTTCTGTTTTGGCATGTGCTCCCTCAAACAGTGTTCCCACCATGAGATCTCCCATAAAGTTACTGTAACAGTTAAGCTGATGCTATTAGCATCATGTCCTTGAAACCCCCAAACCTACAGCCAAAATAAATTTCTTATCTTTACAAATTATCCAGCCTTGTGTAGTTTGTTATGGTAACAGTTAATGGTCTCATTTACTACCTCACTGTCTTTACTACAATCATATAGGTATCTTCGCTCCAACTGAATTTTAGTAAAGAGAAACAAGAGACCTAGGACCCAGATCTCCTGTCGCTGCTTCTATGATCCCTCACCACAGAAAACAGCCTTCTAAATTTTGATCTTAATATCTACATTACTCTACTGAATTAACAAAATCATTTTTAATATTAATTCTCATATACAAATATTTTCATGTCTTAGCTATCCATCATCATAAAAATAAAATCCACATGTACATGAGGTTTTCCTTTTGCAATGCATATGAACAAGTTAGTGAACTTTTTAAAAAAGAGTATTGTCACAACTTTTATATTCTGTTTATCATGACAGGTAGTAAAATATTGTAACATGGGTAATAATGGATAGAAAACAAGTCTGAAACCTGTACATTTCATGGTAATAAATTCAAAAGCCCTAAATGCCAAGATATGAAATTCCACCAAGAGGCAAGTGTCCCTGAAACAATATAAAGCAACAACAACAACAAAAAAAATCACAGGATCTTAGAAATCATTAAACTGATATAGTAATAAATCTGTCCCATAAAAACCAGGAAACAATATATTCAAAAAATACAACTCTGTGAAAGCAACTACTAAGGATGCTTAAAATAAACCCCAGGATGAGGAGAGATATGTTTCCTATTATGCTAAAGAAAATAGATGAATTTAATGTCTTTATCAAACTGTATTAATGAACAAGTCTTTATATATTATAACAATGTCTTAGGTACAAGTGAAGAGTTTATTATTTCTACTAGAAATCCAAGAGCTAGAATTCCTTCTATTATAAAATAAGTCAAGCAACTAATATTCTCTGGCTGAGGAAAGCCATATTTGGGAGAATTAGATGGAAATGGAGAATAAGGTGCCTTTCTCTGGTCTAAAATATCATAGTGAAGTATTTATTTGTACATTAGAGAGGTGAGAAGAGATCTAATCTAAAAACATATATATGGGGCCAGAGATTTAGCTCAGTTGTTCTGGTGCCTGCCTAGCAAGCACATTGTCCCTGGTACAATCCCCAGTAACCACAAACAACAATATTGGGCATAGAGGCTCATACCCACTGGCAATCAGTACCACATACCACAAGTGCGGGGTTTGGTGGCACAAACCTGTAATCCAGGCACTCAGGAGGCAGAAACAGGAGGATTGCTGATTTCAAGCCTTACCTAAGCTATACAGTGAGCACAGGGCCAGCCTGAATTACAAAGAGAGACTCTGTCCCCCACCAAAATAAATAAATTATATATATATATATATATATATATATATGTACACATATATACACACATGTATATATGTGTGTATACATATATATGTATCTATACATATATATATGTACATATCTATAGAGAAATATATAGGTAAATTTTATAGAAAATAAAAGTATATAGATGTCTATTTCTCTGAAATTCTGGCAACTATAATATGTCTACATGGCACCTTCCATATATAGGAGATATAAAACTTTTTCATTACCACATAAAAATTGTTCCCTTCTCATCAGGTTTCTCTCACAGCAAGATGTGTCTTAATTTATATCAGGTAATTTATAAAGGAAAATTATATCAGGTAATTTTTGTCATCCACAAGTTTCATAAAAGTAGGAAGCCTCAGTCTTCTACCAGACAAGATTTGAAACAAAATATAAAAATCAGATAAAATATATGTTCAGAAATTATTCAGGACACCAAGTATGAGGCGATAAAGATAAAAAACTTCCTCAATTGTGATTTGTATCATAATCCACTATTGGAGTTTCTCTGTTGGAAGTGGCCATATGACATCATAGCCTCTCCAAATTAGTGAGAAAGTGTTGCCAAGCACCAATATCCTCATAACAACACACACAAAGATAACGTCCAATCATAAGCAGCCCCATCACACAGCTAACTCAATTACTTCAAACGACGCCACCATGAGCCCACCTATCCCATTGCGACATGCTTCCTCCCCCTCATTCTGAATAAAAGCTAAAATCCTACATGCAATAAAGAGAAGCTTCCCCCCTTGACCAAGAGTTGTGTGTGGATTCTTGGGTCCCACTTATCCTCCTGCCAGCATGAGCCCACTGGACAAAACGACAAAGACCACAACCAAAACAACAACTAGCGCCCAAATCTGAGGCACTGCTGTGAGTAACCCTACCCCCTCACCGGTGAGTACTCCCTCCATTGCAGACCACTTCTTTCAGTCCACTGAAAGAAAGGTGGAACTCCCCATCTTTCTGGTCCACCTTTCCTTTCCAGACTTTTCAGGAGCCCTGGTCTCAGAACCCTTGGCAAGCAACTGGCCCCCTGGCACCCATGTTTTGTGGAGCCCTCCTACAGCCTTCCCCTGCCACTGCTCTTCTTCTTTTCCTCAACTTGTTTCTTTCATTGTTCGGTCTCCCTCCCCCTTCCAGGACTCCCCCACATACCTCCGCGCTATCGTCACCTTTTCTCTCCTTATCCTCTTCAGTCTCTGCACTCTTGTCTGTTCTCGTTAGGGCCCTCTCATACCATGGTAATGTCCTGTACGGCACCAAATCATCTCAAAAGCACACCAAGCCACCTGAGCCACCCTGTCTTCACTCTTCCGGCTTCTTCTTCCGGTGACAAAGCTCCGCCCACAGGTGCTGCCCCGCCCAAACCTCCTCACCTATTCCCTCCCCTTCCTTCACTGCCCCATCCTGAAAGATGACTCTGAAGATGAGCCTCCCCTACTACCTTTGTGCCGCCTGCAATCCCCACACAAAGCTGGCCCTGCGCCGCCCCATTAATAACCCTTCCCTCCCCCTCTCCTCACTGAGTAAGGCCTTCCCTGTTCACACCCAACTAGGAGGTCAAGTATATTGGGCACCCTCAAACCCTAAGGTGTGGAAAGACCTTCAGGCAGCAGTTCCTGGTCATGGTAAACAAAGCCCCCTGGCCCTACAATTGCTTGATAATTTTGCACAAAGGGTCAATTGTCCTAAAGACTGGCTAGATCTTGTGCTTGTTTGTTTACAACTTGGAGATTTCCTGGTCCTTAAGGCCATGTTCTTTGATGAGTGTAAACAGCGAGCTCACGTTAATATTGCCGCACAACCCTCTGTTCCAATAACACTGGACCAGCTCGTCGGTGTTGCCCACATATTCAAGTCACTGTTCAGGCTGCATTTAACCAACCCTACTTCGGCAAGATTCACGATTGTGCCCTCCGAGTCTGGCAAAAAATGCCCTCGCGCTACGGCTTAGTCTCTCTGTCTAAACTTGTCCAAAAGGCTAATGAAACCTTTCCTTACTTTGTCTACATATCATAGAGCAGTTACCCCCTAGGTTGCTCACTTGGATACTTGTGAGTCTATGATGAAAGACCATATTTCACATGAGGGCAAGGGGAACGCTTGTATCTTTCCCCAGGAAGAACCCCAGCCCCTCTGGATATCCTCAACAAACATCTAGCCATATACCCCCACCAGACCACTACCCAGCTCTGATCAAGCCACCCCTGGCGCCTCCTTAGATGACTCCACCACTCCTCCTGCTGCCCAATCTTGTTAACATCATTGCTGATTCAGCCAACAGACCACAACAGATCAACACCCAAGTGCAAAGGCCCCAACGGTCTCGCCAGAACCTCTGATTTCGGCCATCACTGCAATTATTATCTCCCCTGTGGCCACAGCCACCACTTCCATAACCCTTCATAAGCAGGTAACCACAGCTGCTATAGTCTATCAACTCACCAAAAACATCCCCACCTGGTTATGAGGTCTGATCTTAACTTCTCCTTACATGATAATCTTTGTTGGCACCATTTTAACAATCCTGCTTGAGTAGGGCTAAACAGAGATATTATCAAAATCACAAAAATATCGTACTGTTACTTGAGGTACTAGATGCTACTAGGAGGCAAAATAATAACTCACAAAAGGTTCAAATCTGGCTTGGACAAATTCATCACGTATACATCTAACAGGCTGGCTAGCCAAAGATGGGTAAGATCCTTAGTGCTAAGGACATCCTAAAACAGGCCTAGCACCATTTGCCACTAACCTCTCTGGCAGGCTGGCTAGCCAATGACAGGTAAGATCTTCAACAATGGGGACAATCTAAGACAGGCACAGCCTCTCACCTCCCTTATACATATATATAAAACTAGGGGGAAATGTTGCCCAGCACCAATATCCTCATAACAACCCACATAAAGAAAGCCTCCAATCATAAGCAGCCCCATCACACAGCTTACCCAATCACTTCAAACCACACCACCACAAGCCCACCTATCCCCTCATGACATGCTCCCTTTTCCCTCCCATTCTCTATAAAAGCCAAAACCCTACACACAATAAAGAGAAGCTTCCCCCTTGACCAAGAGTTGTGTGTTGGTTCTTGGGTCCCACTCAGCCTCCTGCCACTGTGACCCCACTGGACAAAGCACAAAGACCACAACAAAGACAATAAGAAGGAAAGTTCAAGAGCAAATACCCGGTGAGAAAGTGAAACTTAAATGCCTAAAACATAAGAAATGTATTACATGAAGATCCCAAAGAATGTAGGTGCCAACAGGAGGAAATAAGAAGTTCAGAGGGAGCTCATCCAGAAGGTGGTGTAGGATGAAAGGACTAATGGGAATTTGCTTGGTGTTGTATTCCAGTCTTTCCTTCAGCAGTTGTGAACTGGCTAATTTAAAAAGGCACACATGAAGCAAGGATTGCTTTATGTAACTACTGTTTCCATGAACACCACTGTAAACTGTGTTGAATTTTGAGTCAGCAAGATGAAGGACAAACTGACTACATAACATAAGCACACACAAGGAAGGGAGCCTGTAACTAATCCTAAGGGGATAAAGAATTTCTTACAATCAGGCTTGATACTGGAGCTGAGACAGCAATCATGTTAAAGAAAGTATGACACTCGAGGGGAAAAAAAAAAAAGGTTAACTTGTTTTCCAAGTTGAATCATCCAGGCTCATAGGAAAAAATGCTCTGAATAAAGGACATAGTGTTGAGGTCGTTTTTCTATTAAAGTGGAATATTATTCTGCCTTAAAGAATGATAAGTTTGAGTCATTTCTACTCCAATGGACATACCTTCAGGACATACTCATAAATGAAATAAATAGGTCACAGACGTATAAATCTTGTATCTACTCTCTGGCATGAGAAATTGAAGATATTAATGAGTTCTAGAATGTATGATGGATATTGGGAAATTGAAAATATTCAAAGGGAAATGTGGAAGGGTAGGTAATGACGGGAAAAGAAAAATGTGACAATAATAAAAAAAGGGAACCAAAAGTTATGTACTTAGTGGGTGGGTAGGAGAACAGGAAAAATGAGAATTGTGTCATATACTGGTACAAATTCCCAATATCAAGTATGATCATGATAGGTTGTGTATATACAATGTACCAATAAATATAAAAGTTTTTTAAAAATTAAATTAAAAATATAAAGAGATCTTGTCAGGCATGGTGGCTAATGTCTGTAATCCCAGCACTTGAGAGGCAGAGACAGGAGGATTGCTGAGTTCCAGGCTTGCCTGGGCTACACAGTGAGCTCAGAGCCAGCCTGAACTACAAAGTGATACCCTGTCTCAAAAAAATAAAGAGAAAGAAAGAGAGAGAGAGAGAGAGAGAGAGAGAGAGAGAGAGAGAGAGAGAGAGACAGAGAGAGAGAGACAGAGAGAGACAGAGACAGAGAGAAAGAAAGAAAGAAAGAAAGAAAGAAAGAAAGAAAGAAAGAAAGAAAGAAAGAAAGAAAGAAAGAAAGAGAAGAAAGAGATCAAAGTGGGTACGGTCTGTACACCAAAAATTCCACACCAAGAGGGCTGCACAGAAATAGGATGAGAGATGTACACAGGCTTCCTCCAAGTATTCAGCAGAGTCACAATAAGAAGGGACATTTAAAAATAACATTTGACAAGAAGTAGGAAACCACTGTAATTACAAGAAGTACCGAGCATTCACACAGAACTAAGAATACTGTCAGATGTTAGCTACATTAAGAAACCACATGGTGTTTAAAATATTGGATAGAGAACTAAAAATGTTTCTCAGGAGGCAGCATTTCTTACAGTAATTATTGCCATTGTCCTACATAACATGTCTTAAAGTAAGATCCAGAAGCATTCAACAGTGTCTAAGTAACTTCATTTCATTGCAGGAAAAACTGAAAAAATATTTATAGAAAATATTGATGCAGCAAATATAAAATCCACCATGTCTGGCATTAAAAGTTAGGTATTCAAGAAACAGATGAATAAGATCTAAATTGTGAGACAAACTGATCAATCAAAGTTTACCAAGAATTAACAGATGTTAGAAGTCTTATGTAAGAATGTTAGAATAAAAATTTGTAGCTATTTTAGTATGTTTATGATTGTGGAAATATTTTACATAGATGAATATATACAATCTGGATGCAAGAACAATAATACCATAGCATAAAAAAATCCTACTTTTGAGAAATATTAAGTTAAACATTACAGAAGAATAGCAAACCTGATAACTGAATTCTTTTTAAATCTGTATTTTCTTATATCAATGTGCCCATATGTATGTCTGTGTGTTAATGGTTACTTTGTAGACTATAATGTGAATATTTTTGTTATTACTGTCTACTTTGAGATCACACACTGTTTAGCAAACACATCTTAGAACAGTATAACTTACTTTCCCACAATTTGTTTTATGCATTCAAAATATCTTCAGAATAAATTAATTTCTCTGAAGGGATTAAGTGTTATAGCCAAATCTAGTGAAAAATAATAATTCTTACATACACCTATATATTTAGCACTTCTAGTTATTTTCTGTATATGTGAGACTCAGTCTGCTATTCTTTTTTATTTGTAGAATTTATATGAAATCTTCTTAGAAAACATATTTTATTAGTTCCCATTTCACCTTAACTTAAAAATATATTTAGAAAACGTTCAAACTTACCTAAAAGTATTAAAATAAAAATATAAAAATATTACAACATATATGCAGCATTTACTCATATTCACTCATTACCATTTTCTCACATTTACATCACAGTTTTCTACCTAGAATCTATTTTTATCTATCTATCATTACATCATAAACTACTAAACTAAGTTGCATATATCATCATTTTTCCCTGTATATGTCCATAGGCCCTTCTCAAAT
>PVIC010026268.1:0-24662 GCA_004025085.1 Thryonomys swinderianus | reverse complement strand
GCTTTGTAGTTCAGGCTGGCCCTGAGCTCACTATGGTGCCCAGGCAAGCCGCCGCGAACTCAGCAATCCTCCTGTCTCTGCCTCCCGAGTGCTGGGATGACAGACGTGAGCCACCACGTCCAGCATTGTGGTATGCGGTGTTGATTGCTGGTGGGCGTATCTCCACGCCTAACATTATATGTGGTTACCGGGGATCGAACTCAGGACCTTGTGCTTGCGAAGCAGGCGCTGGAACCACTGAGCTAACCCTCCGGCCCTGGACCTTTTTTTTTTTTGAGACAAGGTGTTACTTTGTAGTTCAGGCTGGCCCTGAGCTTGCTGTGTAGCCCAGGCAACCTTCAAACTCACAGCAATCCTCCTGCCTCTGCTTCCCGAGTGCTGGGATTACGGGTGTGAGCCACCACTGTCCGCATTGTGGTATGTGGTTACCAGGGATGGAACTAGGGACCTTGCGCTTGCCAGGAAGACACCAAAAGCAGTGAGCTAAATCCCTGGTTGCAATTTATCTTTCTAAAGTGTCAAGAAATAAGTTGTCGCTCAGGAACAACATGACCCATTTAGTCAGGCGGGCTCCATTACTGGTAGCGTTAAGCCTGCTTCAGGTTGCAAAAAGAAATCTTTACGCATCTTTTTGTAAAACGCACCCTGGACAGGGCCCCTCTGTGTGAGCTGTTAAGTAAATCTTGCACCTGTGTGACTGTGTAGACTCAGTTGTCCTCCCTCCTAGCGGGGTTTCCTAGGTCGGTCGCGGATTAAGTCCCTCACCCGTTTTCCTCTGTCGCCTTTCTCTCCAGTCTTCCCAAACAGGAAACTGGCTGAGCAGAGCAGCCAGTGTGTGGATGTGGGTGACCCATGGACCCCACCTCATTGCCCACTTCTGCCAGAACATGAAGCTTCCTCGGTGGGGTGGTTGCTTGGCTGAGTTGCACGGCTTCCCTGCGTGGTCACTTGGGGGCTCTTGGGTGACGGGTGGTCCAGGACTCCCTGCAGCAGAGCCTGGCCACCCAGTGGTAGATGGCCAGGGCCCAAGACAGGAGCTCCTGGGATTCAGGAGGACCGGGCCTTGTCTCTTGGCTGCCAGGGTGACTGGGAGGAGGGGTTCAACCTGATGTGAGTGTGCGAAGGGCCATGTAAAGGCCACCAGCCCTGGGACAAGGATCCGTTGTCCTGAGGCTGAGTTCACAGCACCAGAGCAAGACTGAGTGTTGTGACCACACAGTTCCTTCAAAGAAACATGCCAAGAGACCAGGTGGGCTATTCCGGGTACCACTGCGCCTCGATGGTCTGGCTTGAACAGCGGGAACTGAGAATTTTATCCCAGCCGTGCTGCACTACTAGGGGAGGAATCCAGTCGCTTGTGGCACCGTCCAAAAGCCTGTGCCTTGTGGGCCGCTGCCAGGCAGTGCTGCCTCCGGGTTGTGCGTTGTGGGAGCCTGGTCCCCAGCTCTCCGACCTGCCGTGGCCTGTAACCCATGGCAGGAGAATCAGAATTGGGTTGGTTGATTTCAGAGGTGTAAAAACGGGTATTTTAGTGCCGTTTTTCCCACCTCTAAGAAGGTGGTGCCCAAGCCTGTATTGGACAGCGAGTGGGCCAAGTAGGAAAAGGAAGGCGGCAGGGGGCACTGGAGCATGCCCAGCGTGAGGTGCACGTAGGTCTCTTGTGGGCTTTTGTAAATGGTTTGCAAGGTAGACTGGCGGTGTTTGATCAGAATGCCCTGCCCCCATGGGCGACCGCGCGCGCTGGGGGAGTGACAGGGCGGAGCCAGCCCTGGCTGTTAGAATGGGCAGCTCCCGGGGGTCCCCAGTCCTGAGGGTGCCAGTGCCTAGCAGTCTTGATTGAGCTCCTGGGAAGTAGCCCCAGGAAGAGTAATTGGCCCCTGGAAAGAGCCTGGCTTCAGAGTAATGAAATTACCGTGTGCTTGGTTTTGTTTACTGCTGCAACAGGAATTGGAGAAACTGGCATTGTGTGGTTGGTGTCGTTTTGACAAAGAATTAAAGGTGATAGTAGGATACAGTTTCTGGCATTGTGGAAGGAAAACTTTGTTTCCAGGTGAAGGTGTGATATCTTGACTATTTTGGATGCATACTGGGCCTGTAAATTCCTCAAACTGTTATCTCAAAATGCCTTCCAGCCGGGGTGTTTCTCAGGTGACTTTCTAAGTAAAACATGACTCCCTACGTTCTTGAGTTTTTCCCTTTATAAAACCTGTGGGGTTATTTTTTGAGGCTCGGGTAAAATGCCACCCGTTTCAGAAACGCCGTTAGCTTGTGGGGCTGTGGGGCTGCAGGCTGAGGACTGAGAACGAGGCCCTGGCTCCTGGGCACGCTGTCTGGGGCCAGGCCTCTGGCAGGTGGGGAGCTGGCTGTGCCCCCCACACCTTTCTCTGGCACTTGACTCTAAAAGCCGGAGTGGTGGTTTTCTACCTCCCCGATAAGGAACGCAGTGTATAGTTTTGGGAGTGACACAAGCCTCAAACTTGGGGACCTGAAGAAGTTTCCCAGGGCAGAGGCCAGTTTCCTAACCAGCCTGTGTACTTCCCACTTAGATTCTCCTGATAAGGAGAGTGCCAGTGAGGATGAAGAGGAGGAGGAGGAGGAGGAAGAGGAAGAGGACTTGGAAGTTAAGGAGGAAAATGGTGTCTTGGTCCTAAATGACGCCAACTTTGATGACTTTGTGGCTGATAAGGACACGGTGCTGCTGGAGTTCTACGCGCCGTGGTAAGGATGGGAGCCCCAGGGCACGGCTGGACGACCTCTAGCGCGGGTGGGTCCGGCTGCAGGAGCTGGCCTTCTGATCTAGGAGCGCCGGGGGCTGGGCATCGGCCCACCAGCTGGCACCAGGCAGCCTCGAGCCAGCCTTATGGAAGACGGTTTCCTCCCATTTCCCAGCAGGCCAAGGCCCGCGGCCTGAAGTGCAGGCTGTTGGCCTGAGTGTTGTCTTTTCGCACATCCTTGGCCTGGGGACACCCCTGCTTTTCTTGTGTCACCCCACGTGCAGCCCCTGATGACCCTCCTGTTCCTTTCCCCTGGCCTCCTCATGCTGCTTTTCACTTTCCCCGCACCCTGTAGTTTCACATTCAATGCAGAATAGTCGGGGTCTGTTTGTGTCATCATCTGGCACCTGCTGTCCAAGTACAGAGCAAGGGTGGAGATAGGATTTAGCTCAGTGGTTCAAGAGCCTCCCTTGCAAACGCAAAGTCCCAAGGTCAATCCTCTGCTCCAGAAAAAAGTATTGAAGAAGGGTTTTATATAACAACATCTAGGGCTGGAGATATAGCTCAGTGGTTCTGGTGCCTGCCTAGCAACCACAAGGTCCCTGGATCGATCCTGGTAACTACACACAACAATACCGGCTGTGGCAATCAGTACCACATACCACAAATGCCGGGCTTGGTGGCTCAAGCCTGTCATTCCAGCACTCAGGAGGCAGATACAGGAGGATTGCTGAGTTCAAGGCTTGCCTGGGCTACGTAGTGAGCTCAGGGCCAGCCTGAACTACAGAGCAAGACCCTGTAGTAAGAGTTTCCTCTTTGGTGTGCTGTGGAGTGTCAGACCCAGTGCCTCGTGGGCTGGGTAAGCACCGTGCTCCAGCCCCTGCCCTGAGCTCCAGACCTACAGCCAGGCAGCTTCCAGATGCCTCCACTGTACTCAGAGCAAGGGTAAAGGACACGCAAAGGATTGTGCCCTCGCAGACCCCTTGGAAGTGGTTATCAGACCAGATTTGACAGGCTTATGTGTCCTCCCTTGGTGCCCAGTGTCCAAAGATTTTTTTTTTTTTTGCTTTTTGGAGACAGGGTCTTGCTTTGTAGTTCAGGCTGGCCCTGAGCTCACTATGGTGCCCAGGCAAGCTGCCGCGAACTCAGCAATCCTCCCGTCTCTGCCTCCCGAGTGCTGGGATTACAGGCGTGAGCCACCACGCCCAGCATTATATGTGGTAACCGGGGATGGAACTCAGGTCCTTACGCTTGCGAGGCAGGTGCCGGAACCACTGAGCTAACCCTCCGGCCCGTCCAAAGAAGATTTATTCCAGCCTCTTCCACCCTCTGGACTTCAAAATCCCCAGATGCTCAAGTCTCTAGGGAGTGGTGTAGTATGTGCTCTGCACACATCTCTGCGTGACTTCTGACACCTGACACCATACTGCTGTGCATCTGGCTCCTGGGTTCCCGTTCTCATGGGCTTTGCTGGGTCTATCTAACTCTCCGTAGGTGTGGCTGACTCGTTTCTCCTCCCTAAATTAAATTCTTAGGTGTGGACACTGCAAGCAGTTTGCTCCAGAATATGAGAAAATCGCCAGCACGTTGAAGGATAACGACCCCCCGATTCCTGTGGCTAAGATCGACGCCACTGCAGCGTCCATGCTGGCCAGCAGATTTGATGTGAGCGGCTACCCCACCATCAAGATCCTGAAGAAGGGCCAGGCCGTCGACTACGAGGGCTCCAGGACCCAGGAAGGTGAGCTGTGCCGGCCACCTGTCCCTGGAAGCGAGAGCGAGGGAGCAGCCTTGGGTGACAGGAAGGAAGGGGAGGCAAGCCGACCCGGAGCGCAGCGTCTGCTGCCTGCCGGGACTGAGCTCAGACCCCTCGGCTGGGCGTCTCCAGTCCAGATCGAACTCTGGGACCAGGTTCTGGAGCAGGCTGCCGGAAAGAACGGCAGGCGCTCAGTGTGCGGTGTGTCCCGAGGGTGCGCGGTGCTCGGTGTGTGGCTGGAGGCTCGGGCAGCCACTGGGCCCCTCCCAGAGTCTCGGTGCAGTGAATTTCGAGTTAGACCACATAATTGACCTTTCTTGCTGCATAGGGCCTGGCCCTGCTGGGGTGCCAGGTATGCACCGAGAGAGAGGGGGGTCTACATTCCACCTGGTGACTTTTTTTTTTCTTCCAGTGGTATATTTTATTGGTGTATTTTCTTTGTTTTGTTTGTTTGTTAGTTTTTTGAGACAGGGTCTTGCTTTATAGTTCAGGCTGGCCCCAAACTCACTATGTAGCTCAGGCCAGCCTCGAACTCACAGCAGTCCTCCTGCCTCTGCCTCCTGAGTGCTGTGATTACAGGCATGAGCCACCGTGCCCAGCACTGTGGTATGTGGTTACTGGGGATTAAACTCTGGACCTTATGCTTGCCAGGTAGACTCTGGAACCACTGAGCTAAATCCCCAGCCCTATTGGTATATTTTAGGCATATATAATGAGGACTCGTTGTAGAGAATTTGCTCCCGTGTATGTTAACATCCTGCCTCTTTTTCTCATTCCCTGCCCCCTCTCACGCCCCCTCCCCTCCCTGTGTACAAAAGGTTTATTTCAACCGCACATGATAGCTTACCCATGTCATCCCAGCACTCGGGAGGCAGAGACAGGAGGATTGCTGAGTTTGAGGCTTGTCTGGGCTCCATAGTGAGCTCAGGGCCAGCCTGAACTACAAAGCCAGGCCCTGTCTCAAAAAAAAAAAAAATTTTTGTTTTTATCCCCCCAACCCACCCCATACAGACTAAATCTGAAGATGGGTCAAAAGGAGCGTATGTCTTTGGAAGTAGATGGGTACCTGTGGTGTCTGGGCCCAGTGTTAGCCAGGGCCTGGTCTATTTTGGAGAAAAAAACCCCTGTGCGTGCAGTAGTAAACGGGGCTCCTGAGGTAAGGCGGGTCCAGCCTCTAGAGGTTTGCGGCTGGAGCCTTGCTGGGGGAGGGGAGGGTCCGCAGCCGAAGGATCTGAGGAGCGCTTGCTGAGGCCTTTGTCTCTGGAGCGGTCGGTCTGTCTTGTTCTGGGGATCGGACCCAGGCCCTGTGCACATGGCAAGCGCTCTGCTTCCGCCTAGCTCTTGTACAGTGATGTCCTGTGTTCCCTCAGCGGTGGACTCCCCAGGGCGTGGGGCCACAAACCGGCAGTTTGTGAAGCCTCTGCAGCCTGAGCAGTAGGAGCTGCTGTGCACCCCTTTTATATTTTTCTCCATTCTGCCGCATGGAGTAGGCTAGTGCTAGGTGCTTAGAATCCATTTGATATTACAGGGTGTCCCCAGTTGTACTGATGGACATTGTGACCAAAGCCACTGAGCAGTGACTGTCCAGGTGCCTCTGTGGTGCGTGACTGGCAGGGGAACAAAGGAAGTCGCTCATCGAGTAGGCTTACGCCATCCAGAGGAGGCTGTGGGTTGTGTGGGTGGCAGAAGAATTGCCAGAGATGGTCAGAGGACATGGCAGCCCTTTGGCCCCTGTCTTCATCACTGTGGTGCATACGTGCAATCCCAGCCACGGGGGACGCTAAAGCGGGAGGATCGCAGATTGAAAAGGAGCCTGAGCGACTTAGCAGAACTCTGCCTCAAAAACTAAAAAGGGCCAGGACAATGGGGGACCCCTGGGTTCGTTCGATTCCCAGTACCTCTGAACAGAACAAAAACCTGCTGGGTGGCCCTTGCTAGAGCTGCAGCTGGCGCCCAGGACATCACAGACATGTGTCCTGCAGTCCTGTGACCTCGGCTCTTCTCCTGCCAGCTCGGGCCTCCGTTTGCTCAGTCTCGTTTGTGTGTTTCAGAAATCGTCGCCAAGGTCAGAGAAGTCGCCCAGCCCAACTGGACGCCTCCTCCCGAAGTCACGCTGGTGCTGACTAAAGAGAACTTTGATGAAGTTGTGAACGACGCCGACATCATCCTGGTGGAGTTTTACGCTCCGTGGTAAGATGGGGGGGGGTCTGTGTCACCGGGCGTGGGTAAAGGTGGCAGACAGGTGGCATGGCGGACAGTGGTCGTCTGGAAGGGGCGACGGCGAGAGGCTGCCAGGACAGCGGGTGGGGAGAGAGGGCGGGTTTGCTTCCCTGAGATGGGGGCAGAGGAGCCGGAAGAGAAGAGGGTGCCACAAGGAGCGGAGAAAGTGCACTGGGCTTCTCTGTGAGGCTCCCAAAAGCTTGGGGCCCAAGTGGCTGCGGTCTCCGGGCCTCAGGGAGCAGGTGTGTGCCCACGCAGGGATAGCTCAGCGAGGCGGGGCTGGAGGCCTTCCTGGGACTCAGTCTGTGGTGCCATGCCGTCTCGGTGGGGCTCGGATGGCCTGGCACTGGGCAGGTGTCGCATGGACTGGATTTGAGTCAAGAAGGTACTGTCAGCCCCACCGGAAAGCCGTCCTTCTCTGAAGCCACCCTGCTGCGCTCTTGCCAGCCGCCAGCCGCCAACCGAGAAGATCCTCTCCCTTCTTAGCGCCTTCTCTCTCAGCCTCTCTTTCTCTGGGCCCTGGGCCCGCCAGGCCCTGAGCAGCCGCCTCAGGTTTGCCAGGCTGGGGACATGCCCCCCAGGACAGAGCCCAGCAGAGCCGCTTCCTCCCGGTAGGTGCGGACACTGCAAGAAGCTGGCCCCCGAGTACGAGAAGGCGGCCAAGGAGCTGAGCAAGCGCTCTCCCCCGATCCCCTTGGCCAAGGTGGACGCCACTGCGGAGACGGACCTGGCCAAGCGGTTTGATGTCTCTGGCTACCCCACCTTGAAAATCTTCCGCAAGGGAAGGCCTTTCGACTACAACGGCCCGCGGGAGAAATACGGTAGGCGGCGCCCTGCTCTGCTGCCCGCGGAACGGCAGCACCCTGCGGCCCTGGAGGTGGGTCAGCCCCGGGCCCCTCTCAGACCTGTGCTCCGCTCCCAGGCATCGTGAGCTACATGATTGAGCAGTCGGGGCCCCCCTCCAAGGAGACCCAGAGCCTGAAGCAGGTGCAGGAGTTCCTGAGGAGCGGGGATGACGTCGTCATCATCGGGGTCTTCCAGGGGGACAGTGACCCCGGCTACCAGCAGTATCAGGATGCAGGTAAGTCCTGGCCCTGCCGGCGGCACTGGAAGTGTCTCCCGGGGCTGCACCAGGCTTGTGGCCGGTGAGTGGGCAAGGGCAGCTATGCCATCTGCCCTGCCCTCTGAGAGGACGTGTGGAGTCACTCCTCCAGGTGTCTGACCATGGGTCGAGGGCCTGAGTCGGCCTAGTTTCCGGCCCTGGTTCTGCCAGGCCGTGGTCTTCCTTCTGCATTGGCGGAGCGCTCAGAGTAAATGCCTTCGCTGCTGTCTGTGGAGCCAGCTGTCAGTGGTCACGTTTTAAAGTGCTATTTAGAAGTGTTTAAGGGCCGGAGATTTAGCTCAGTGGTTCCAGTGCCTGCCTCACAAGCGCAAAGCCCTGAGTTCGATCCCTGTAACCACATACGGTGCTGGGCTTAGTGACTCACGCCCACCAGCCATCAATACCACATACCACAGTGCCGGGCGTGGTGGCTCATGCCTGCAGTCCCAGCACCCAGGAGGCAGAGGCAGGAGGATTGCTGAGCTCCAGGCTTGCCTGGGCTCCATAGTGAGCTGAGGGGCAGCCTGGACTACAAAGCGAGACCCTGTCTCAAAAAAAAAAAAAAAAAAGTGTTTAAATGCGCTGGTGGCCTCTTGGCGCCTGTTCCTGTGACACAGTGACAAATGTATATTTAAGAGAGACTGCTGAGGTGACCTCGTGCCCTCTTGGGTGGAGTCGTTTTGTTTGTTTGGACACGGGTCTCGCTGTGTACCCCAGGCTGATCTCAGACTTGTGGTCCTCCTGCCACAGCCTCCCGGGTGCCAGGCCAACACCTGCACCACCACACCCGGCTGTTTTGTCACCCATTCCTTTTCTTTTTTTTTTTTTTACTGGGGATCAAACTCACAACCTTGTGCTTTCAAGTCAAGTGCGGTGACTTGAAACCGCTCTGTGGTTCTTGATAAGCCAGGAGGAAGCTCGTGGAGGGAGGTCCCAGGCTGTCAGGGCTTCTGCGTGCAGGGCTCCTGCGCAGCTGCAGGCGGAGACTGCACCCCCGCAAGGGCGCTCGCTGGCTGTGAAAAGCCGGCACAGGGGTTTAGGGCCGTGACGCTCAGGGTCCTCCATGGCGTATGTCAGCCTCGGTCCCTGCTGCATGTCACTGGAGGCCGCAGGCGACAGTGGTTCCTGACGAATTGGCCCTTAAGTTTTTCTGTGAACATTGAGTAGGCTTTGTTCTGACAAAGTCCAAACCACAGGACTAAGGTACCGCACCGACGGTGCCGCGCTGGGTGTCTAAAGGGCAGAGTCTCTCTGTGCCAGCCCGTGGCCACTTCCTTCAAAATTCACCCGGCAGCCAGGTCTTCGGGGCACATGCTTTCACCAAGGTGAGAACCGAGGTCCGCCGCTTGCCTGAAGGGCGAGGTCCTGAGTTCCATCCCTGGTGACGCACGAAAAAGACGAGGTGAACCTGGACCTGAGCGCCATGGGGTAAACGGCAGTGTCTCTGTTCACTCGCCAGCTAACAGCCTGAGAGAAGATTACAGATTTCACCACACTTTCAGCGCTGACATCGCTCAGTTCTTGAAGGTGACCCCGGGAAAGCTGGTCGTCATGCAGCCTGAGAAGTTCCAGTCCAAGTACGAGCCCCAGAGCCACGTGCTGAGCATCCAGGTGCGTGGGGGCTCTCGGGGCTCCGGGGCCGCCAGCCCGCCCGGCCCGTCCCACTGCTCATGCCCGGAAGGCCGGGGGCCGGAGCACAGCCAGCCCTTGGCAGGGTCTGAGTGTGCAGGGGGCGCTGCCCCTGGCCGGGCCCGGGGCCTGAGGCCCTCGGCTCTCGCCCCTCGCCCCTCCCGGCGGCCAGCTGCACGTCCTCTCTAGTCCCTGTGTACAACTGTCCAGTTCGTTTCACAGGCTTGGCCTTTGCTGGCCCTGAATCTCCCAGGCAGCCTGCCTCGTCTGACCGGAGGGTGTGACGCACAGAGCGGCCCAGCTCTGCGCTCACGGGCCAAGCGGATGGCTGGGCTCGGAAGGAGGGCAGAGGTCGCCCCAGGGCTCCCGCTGGGCCAGGTCGGGGCCTTGCTGCTGCGCAGCAGAGCTGGTTAGGAGTGCCCAGGCTCTGAACACCCAGCTGCCCCAGGTGCCAGAGCCCTGGCCCCTGGCTGCTTGGGCTGGGGACTCCAGGGAGCTGCAGGGGAGAGGAAGGGGCAGCGAGTGCCGAGGCAGCAGCGCCCCGGTGAGACGCGCCGCCCTGGGTCTTTCTGGCCCTTCCCCCGGCCTTCAGCCTGTGCTCCGTCTGCCCATCTGCTGCTCTGGCAAAGGCCTTGGAGTCTTCTCCCTGGACCTGGCGGCTGCTGTGATTCCTCCTTCCTGCTCCTGTGCTTTCATCGGAGACACAGGCTTGGGGTCCACAGGGGTCCTGGTGGGGCCCGTGGGGGTGTGAGCAGCAGCTGGCACGGAGGGGTCCTCAGCCCCCTTTAGACCTGATTACACCACCCACACTGTGCTCAGTCCTCCCCCTGGGGGATGCCACTTCTGGGCAGCATTGTAATCAGACTCCCCAGGCCCCTTTCTAGCTGTGTGACCTCAGGCGAACAGTGCACCCTGGTTGTGCCTCAGTTTCCCCAGCTGGAAAGTGGAGATGGCCATGTCTGCCTTTGTAAGGGTGATATCTGAGGGGCTTGACACTTGGCCTGCGCCCCGTGTCCCACTGTAGCCACCGCTGCACCCACCTGGTCATGGGTGCTCTGTAAACGTCGGAGCTGGGCTTGCCTGACACACAGAGACCTCGCAGCCAGGTGCAGCACGGAGCCACCGCTCCCGGCGGGTGGCAGCTCGGGGCACACAGCCCAGTCCGGCCCCATCCCTGGAAGAGTCCGGCGTGGGTGTGCTTGGTCACAGTGCAGAGCTGCCCGGCCTGCAAGCGCAGCCGCACCTCGCTGTCCCCGTGAGAAGCTCCTCCCGGGCGGAGGTCCTCCTGCCTGAAGATTAAGCTCTGCGGTGGCTGTCACCGAGGCCCAGGCTTCCTGAGCGCTTCTCCTGGCTTGGAGAGCGGCCAAGGGGAGGCCGTGCCGTGCCCTGGAGGGAGGCGCCTTGCTGTCACCTGGAGGCTGCGGAGCCCAGGAGCTGCTGGGATGTGCTCCTGGGAGCCCCGGCCTGAGAGGCCTGAGACCAGCAGCCCCTGTCCGTGGCCCCTCTGTCAGTGTGACCGAAGGGCCCACGAGAGGCGTGGCGGCTGCGGCCCTTGCATCAGGCTGTCATCTGTGCCCCCTCTGACAGGGTTCCACTGAGGCATCGGCCATCAAGGAGCATGTGGTGAAGCACGCCTTGCCCTTGGTTGGCCACCGCAAGACCTCCAATGACGCCAAGCGCTATGCCAAGCGCCCCCTGGTGGTCGTCTACTACACCGTGGACTTCAGCTTCGACTACCGGGCAGGTGAGGGCCCAGATCTGCTGGCGTGCGCGCCCAGCCACCCTGCAGGTCAGAGGAGCAAGGCAGCCTTTCCTTTTCCCTTTCTCATAAGAGGGGAGCTTAGCGTGAGCCCAGGCCCCCTTACAGATGAGGCTGCTGGGCAGGACCAGTCCAACCTTTGCTCCAGGCCTGGCAGACCACTGTCCTTGGGCCGCCTGCCCCAGCGAGCCATGGTGCTTTCTTCTGGCTGGGGTCCGTGCAGGGCTGGAGCGCGGGCGGAGGGTGTTAGCAGCATCCCTTGTGCCCTGCCCGGGCTCTGAGCGCGGCTCACCGTGCCTGGTCCCTTCCAGCCACTCAGTTCTGGCGCAGCAAGGTCCTGGAGGTGGCCAAGGACTTCCCCGAGTACACCTTTGCCATCGCCGACGAGGAGGACTACGCCACGGAGATGAAGGACCTGGGGCTCAGCGAGAGCGGTGAGGACGTGAACGTGGCCATCCTGGATGAGGGCGGGCGCAAGTTCGCCATGGAGCCCGAAGATTTTGACACCGACGCCCTCCAGGACTTCGTCACAGCTTTCAAGAAGGGTGAGTGACCAGGGGCCCTCTTGGCCGAGCTGGGACCGGGGCAGGCTTGGGGCGTCCCCACGCCCAGCTACTCTGACTTTTGTCTCAAAGTGTTGTGGCCCCAGGACAGCTGAGAAGTTTGAGACACTTGTGACCAGGTTTTTGTTTTTTTTTTTTTTGAGACAGGGTCTCGCTTTGTAGTTCAGGCTGGCTCTGAGCTCACTATATAGCCCAGGCAAGCCTCGAACTCAGCAATCCTCCTGCCTCTGCCTCCCAAGTGCTGGGATTACAGGCGTGAGCCACCACGCCCAGCACTGTAGTGTGTGGTATTGATTGCTGGTGGGCATGAGTCTCCACACCCAGCATTGTATGTGGTTTCCGGGGATCGAACTCAGGACCTTGCGCTTGTGAGGCAGGCGCTGGAACCACTGAGCTAAATCTCCAGCCCTTGTTTTTGTTTTCTTTTGCTTGTGGTACTGGGGATTGGACCAAGGACCTTCACACTGAGCTGCATGCCCAGTCCTTTCTTTTTCTTTCTGTTTTCTTTTTTTTGAGACAGTCTATGTGTAGCTCAGGCTGGCCTCAAACTCATGGTGATCCTCCTGCCTCTGCCTCCTGAGTGCTGGGATTATAGGGATATGCCACCATACCCAGTTAGCCTTTTAGTTTTCAAAAATAGGATCTCACTACATTACCCAGGCTGAGCTCTCACCTGTTCTCCTGCCTCAGCCTCCCAGAGTGCTGAGGTCCTAGACATCACCGTGTCTAGCTCAAACTCCTTAGAACAGGCATTAGGACTTGGAAATAAGTTTCACGGTGGTAGAAAACCTGCCTGGAAGCTCTCCACAGCGTGGTGGTCCCCACACTGGCCGCGTGGTAGCATGTCACGGTGCCCAGCGGAGGACCAGCAGACCCCTCTGGTTTTGCGGGCACAAGGAGGGGAGGAGATACAAATTAAGTGCATGGTGCCCTGGGCTGGGATGAGGCCCGTCTCCGAGGGGCACCTTGTTCCCTTCAGCTGTCACGCTGCCCACCCGGGCAGAGCCACCAGGCCCCAGACTTTCCCACACTGACCCCCCCCCCCTTCTCGGCAGGAAAACTGAAGCCAGTCATCAAATCCCAGCCGGTGCCCAAGAACAACAAGGGCCCAGTCACGGTGGTGGTGGGCAAGACCTTCGACGCCATCGTCATGGACCCCAAGAAGGACGTCCTCATCGAGTTCTACGCGCCCTGGTGTGGGCACTGCAAGCAGCTCGAGCCCATCTACACCAGCCTGGCCAAGAAGTACAAAGGCCAGAAGAGCCTGGTCATCGCCAAGATGGACGCCACGGCCAACGACGTCCCCAGCGAGCACTACAAGGTGGACGGCTTCCCCACAATCTACTTCGCCCCCAGTGGGGACAAAAAGAGCCCGATTAAATTTGAGGGCGGGGACAGAGACCTGGAGCACCTGAGCAAGTTCGTCGACGAGCACACCACACAGTGGAGCAGGACCAGGGAGGAGCTCTGAGGCCGGACGCAGCGGCCCCGGGCCGGCCGGGCCCTCCACGCAGCGGCTGGAGCGCGGCTCTTTTTGTTTGTTAATTTTTATACCTTGGTATGTCACTGTGTGCTCTGAATACTGAATAGCCATGAATGACTAGTTTAGGCCAGATTTTTATGGAGGATACATCTATTTTTATCATTTGGGTCTTTTTTTTTTTTTTAAACTTCTACTTTCTTAATATTCCCTCACAGCACCTAAGTTGAATCTCTTCCATGTGAGAATTTTTTTAATTTAAAGTTTAAAAAACTTTTGCCAAATCACATTGAGTTTGCCTTTTTTTGTTTTACTGTTGTCTGAGGAACCGTTAGGGAAATGAGACTATTAGGGCTTTAGTTCGTCTCCTGCCTCTGCTGGCGGCCGAGAGCTGTCCCCAGCGCCTGCCTGGGCTGACCTTTCACCCCCACCGCACTGTGCCGCCTCTGCTCACAGCCCAGGCCTTGGTGACCCCAGTCTCCCAAACAAGTTTCACTGCCAGCGTAGAAATGACCTTGGGCACCGACGTGGACACTTGTAAGTGGTGAAGACTGGGTAGGCCATCACTAGAATAAAGTTTCATGGGTTTTGGTGGGGTTTTTTTGGTGTTTTGAGGCAGCATCTAGCTGTGTAGCACAGGATGGTCCTGAGCTTGCCGGGATCTTCCTACCTCAGCCTGGTTGTGCTGCTCAGCGGCGGCACTGGCCAGGCCCCTTGGTCCCTCTGAGCTTGTTTGCTGTCTGTGCGGTAGATGCAGCCTGTGGGGCTCAGTGTGGGGGCGCACGCAGGCTGGCGGGCACAGCTCAGTCACACCCGGTGTGAGGAGTCCCAGGCCCGGTCTTTGGGTTGCACTGAGCTGTTACGTGAGTCCCCGTGTGCACGTGGAGATTGGACGGGACTCAGCCCGTGGAGCCCTGAGTGTGCGTCCGGAAGTCTTGGGCCTGTGGCAGCCGTCCTGTGGCCCCGCCTCCACCCTGCGCTGGCCCTGTGCTCTTCTGAGGTTATCGGGCCAGGGTCTTGACAACCAACCGTGAGTAGCAGCAAGACTGAGAAGGAGGAAGGGCTGAGTCCACTCCGTGGGGTCTGGGGCTCTGCTGTTTGGTAGGACAAGGGCGTGGTCCGAGCCGTGTCTCCTGACAGACCAGCACGGAGCGGTGGAGGTTCACCCTCTCGTGGCCCTGGCGGGTTGGGATGGCCGATTGCTGCGGAGACCCTTGGGCTATCGTGCGTCCCAGCTGAGTTCCCGGGCTGTCTCTCCTGGAGTAGTGCTGACCTGGGTAGTATCCTAGAAGCCCTTCACAGCGGGCCCTGCCAGGCCCTCCCGTCTCCAGCCTTGACCCCCACAGTGGGGCAAGGCTTTCCTCCATTTCCTTCCTTTTCCCTCCATCCGCAGAAAAGGATGAAGTGATTCCCTCAAGCCCCGAGCCCCGTCACTGGGAGCCGGAGCGAGCTTCAGAGCCCATGTTGTTTCCCTGGCCCCAGAGTCTCCCCAGACGTGCTGCTGGATGTGATCAAAATGCCCCCCCCAACAAAACTCAAGGTGAAATTAAACCCCAGTGTGACTCACTAAGTGGTGGGGCTTTGAGAGGCTTTGGGGCTGTTGGCTCTGTCATGAGCCGGCTGGTCTGTTAAGAGGTTTCATGGGTGACCCTAAGAACAGGGCTGTTGGATCAGTCAACACGGTGCTCTCTGGGGGAAGTGGGAACTGAACCCGTGACCTCTCACCTGCTAGGCTAGGCTGTACCCTGCCCTTTTTCGGAGGTAGGTTATAGCCCAGGCTAACCTTGAGCTTGAGACAATTCTGCCCGTCTCCTGAATAGGTCAAAATTACAGGCATGTGCCATATTCAGCTGGCATTGGCTTTGTCCACAGCCCATTAGTGACTGGCCTTGGGTGGGAGCTGAGGACCAGGTCTGTTTAGTTCACTACTCTCCGCACGGCCCTGGATGACCTCGGGGTTGTGTGGGGTCCCCTTGAGCAAGACCCTGTCACCCCAGCCCGCAGAACCATGAGCAGAGCGAGGTCTGCTCAGCACGGACAGCCGCCTGTGGAACTCGGGTACAGCACTAGGTGGGCAGGGAAGCCCTTGAAAGTTAATTGTGCTCCATGAAAATCAAATTCTGCACTACTGAAGAGACTGAGGCAGGAGGATAGGAATTCAAGGGCAACTGGACTGGACAATTTACAGAGACCATTTCTGAAAAGGGGTGTGTGGGGGCTGGGGCTGAGGCCCAGCAGGAGAGCACTCACCTAGCATGCATGAGGCCCTGGATGTGATCGCTGGGACCAGAACGAAAAAAGATGAACTTTGGGATTTGGCTTGGCAGATACTGGAGCTAAAGCACCAGAAGTGGGTCTTCCGCTGAAGAGCCCCGCAGCCCTGTGGCTTCGGGAGAAGGCCCTTCAGCCGGCTCCTGGGAGCACGCGCTCCGGAATCCCAAGGCCACGGCGGCGCCCCTCCCCGGGCACTGCGCGGGGCTCCCTCCCTGGCCCCCTGCCCGTCAGGCCAAGGCGCATCCGCGGGGGCTGAGGACCGCGGGCGCTGGAGCCCGACCTGCTGCTGCCTTCGCAGGGTACCGTCCCGGAGAGCCGAGTGACAGCTGCGACTCCCAAGGTCCCCTCCAGCCAAACCCTGAGGGGACACAGTTCATGCAGTGACTTAATTCCTGTCATAGCAAAACACGGGAATTTTGGAGCCAGAGCTGTGCTGTGGGGCACAAGGGTCTTGCTTTCCGCAGATCGTAGCTAACTTCGGAGACGGGGCTTGGGAAGGAAAGTCACCGCGGGCGTGCACACGGTCCTGTGAGGGCCTGGTAGACCCCGGGGACCCGGCCTGGCGCCCCGCCCCGCCTGCCGTCTTCCTTCTTCCTGCTCTGGGAAACACGGAGAGCTCAGTTCTCGGGGCCCCACCGTGGACTAGCAGAGATGGGGCAGGAACAAAGGAAGGCCTGTTGGAAATCAGGAGGGAGCAGGGGTCCTAGAAGGAGCCGGCTGCTCCTGGAGAAGGAATCTCGTGAGAATGGAGCCCTCCTACCCGACCTTCGGAGTTACGAGTCAAACTCCAGTCTGTTGGGCGTGGGGGGGTCATTTGTCATCCCAGCCCTTGGGAAGTTCAGGCAGGAGGATTCCTGTCAATTCGAGGCCAGTGTGGGCTACAGGGTGAGTTCAAGGCCAATCTGGAAAAGGGTGAGACCAAATAAAAACCAAATAAATACATGAGTGACTGAATAAATGAAAGAGCTCAGCTCAGGTGGAAGTTGTGGCGCCTTTGAAATCTCCCTCTGCTCGCTGTGACAGAAGTGTCCCACTGGGAAAGCAGAGGTCACCAAGTCACTAAGGTCACTTGGAGAGCAGCGGTCTTCAAGACCCGAGCTTGAAAACTCCATTCATTGGTCAAGGGAGCCGGCAGGTCAGGTAAGTGCCGGAAGGGGCACGTGGGATGGGGGCAACCAAGCCACCCCTGAGCACTGTGTTCCTCTCCGAATGGGAAGCTGCTTCCTGTGGGTACCAGAGCCTGTTGTCGTTAACATGATTTGTCAAACAGAATCAGGCATTTTTATGTGAAGTCAGTTGATTTTTTTTTTTTTTGAGAGAGTCTCATTATGTAGTTCAGGCTGGTCTTGAAACTCACAGTGATCCTCCTGCCTCGGCCCCCCAAGTAGTGGGATTTACAGAAATGCACTACCACGCTCGGCTTTTAAATGTCAAATCTAAACTAGGGATGATGCCCACTCCTTTAGTGCCAGCATGTGAAGACGCCTAGGCAGGAAGATTACAAATCTGAGCCTAGCCTGGGCGATTTGGCATCATAAGAGAGATCCTGTCTCAAACAATAAAAATAAAATTAAAAGACTGCAGGTGGAGCCCAGTGAAAAGGCCCTGGATTTAATCTGTATACAAAAAAACAAGTCTTGGGCCGGAGGGTTAGCTCAGTGGTTCCAGTGCCTGCCTCAGCAAGCACAAGGTCCTGAGGTCAATTCCGGGTAACCACATACAATGCTGGGCGTGGTGACTCACGCCCACCTGCAATCAGTACCACATACCACAGTGTCGGGTGTGGTGGCTCACCTGTCATCCCAGCACTCGGGAGGCAGAGACAGGAGGATTGCTGAGTTCGAGGCTTGCCTGGGCTACATAGCGAGCTCAGGGCCAGCCTGAACTACAAAGCGAGACCCTGTCTCAAAAAAAAAAAGTCTTGCCAGGCACAGTAGCATGCACCTGTAATTCCAGCTGCATAGCGAGACCCTAGCTCAAAACAACAACAAAAAAAGGAAGTTAGTTCCAAATCAAACCCCTGCCTTCTTTTCCTGATAATGTTACCACCAAGAAGCAAACCAGCAGGAGTGCAGCCTGTGAGGAGCAAGGCCTAACAATGGAGGAACTGCCTTACAACGGCTGTGGGTGCCAGTGGGTCATGGGCATGATTCTACTTTTGCAGTACTGGGGATTGAACCCAGGGCCCTGACCCTGAGCTGCATCCTCGGCCCTTCCATGAGGTGGTATTCTGAGCCAGTCTAAGTTGCTAAGTCATTCAAATCTGTGATCGTCCTGCCTCTGTCCCTTAGCATGGGAGTACAGGTAGGGCTGTCCTGGTCAAAATTCTCTTTATCCTCTGAAGCCTGAGTAGCACCACAGAGATTTTTTTTTTTCTTTTTCTTGGTAGCAGGGATTGAACTCGGGACCTTGCACTTACAAAGCAGGTGCCGGAACCACTGAGCTAAATCCCTAGCCTGTTCTGAGACTTTAGACCTTAAATGAGGCCACTTTTTTGTCACTGTCTTTTAGTCACCCAGATTAAATGAGAGTTGCTAAGAAAGCGGCTCCTAAACCACCACAGTGAGCCAGCTAGGACAGCTGGGGACACTTTCAGCCGCAGCCATCTCCAGTCCATGGAGTTTATGCTCCTATCTCTGGAGGACGCATGACCCTGTGGCTAAGATGGCACCAAACCCTTGGAGCCTGTCTCTTCCTCTGTGTGTGTTTCTGTGACACGTTCAGTTTACGAGTTAGGCATGAGGTGGGCGTAAGGAGGACTGAGAGGCTTGATTACATCAGCGTGTACTGAAAACGTGGACGAATTGGACACAGCCAGAGAGTAACATAACGGATGATGAAATAGAACAATAGTAACAATACATTGTGATGAAAGTTACCTGAATGTGGTCTTTCCAAAGAGCTTATTCTGCTCTCTCGTGCTCTAGTGCCCGGCCCCTCGCGGCCGCCACCTCGACTCTCTGCATCCAGGCCCCACCCATCCCGTGACCCCGCACATGTCGCTCTGATCACACACACCGTGACACAGGAGGTCAGAGAGGCGTTTTAGGGAAAGATACCTGGCAGATGGCTGGGCTGGGAGGAGCTCGGTGTCCCTTGAGGCTGTCCAGGCCCCAGCAGCCCCTGCAGTGCCCACCTCTGGCCCTGGGAGGCTCCTTCCTAAGGAGGAAAGATGTAGGGACCTCCTTATGGATGGGAGGGTGGGCACTGAAAGGAAGGGGCCTGGCCAGGCCATCTGGATCCCAGAGAAGGCACAACAGGCTGCTGTTACAGGCTTTGAGTCCTTGAACTTACTGTGTAATCCAGGCTGACCTGCAGCTCACAGCGATCCTCCTGCCTCAGCCTCCCGAGTGCTGAGATGACTAGTGTGCACCATACACCTTGTGTTGCACAATTTCAAACATTATTTCTCTGGGTTTTTCTGCTTTGAGGCCTCTCATCTGTTTCCCTGTGATCTGGAGCACTGAAGTACGAGGAGGCCGGGTCAGCCCAGACACACAGGCAAGGCCAGTGCCCCACTCACAACCAGGCTGCTCTAGGGATGCTGAGCTGGGGACTGCAGAAAACCAGGAGGTGTGACGGACCAGCCAGACTCCAGAGGAAGCTGAGGAAACGCGCGGCAGTGACCAGAGCCCCTGACTGACACCTGCCAGGACAGAAGATCTGATTGGCTCAGAGGGGGCCCAGCAGAGGTGAATTATAATGAGGGGAGACTGAGAGGTTGTCATGGGCTGGGCAGGCACAGGGATGCTAACAAGGAGCTCACTCAGCACTGTGAGAGTGTGGGGAGGGAATTTTGATGATAAAATTGGGGAAAGCGGGGCCGGAGGGTTCACTCAGTGGTTCCGGCGCCTGCCTCGCAAGCGCAAGGTCCTGAGTTCGATCCCCGGTAACCACATATAGTGCTGGGCGTGGAGACTCACGCCCACCAACAATCAACACCGCAAACCACAATGTCAGGCATGGTGGCTCACGCCTGTCATCCCAGCACTTGGGAGGCAGAGACAGGAGGATTGCTGAGTTCCAGGCTTGCCTGGGCACCATAGTGAGCTCAGGGCCAGCCTGAACTACAAAGTGAGACCCTGTCTCAAAAAAAAAAAAGCAAAAAAAAAAAATTAGGGAAAGGGGGGCTGGAGATTTAGCTCAGTGGTTCCGGCACCTGCCTCGCAAGCGCAAGGTCCCTGGTTCATCCCCGGTAATCACATACAACAATACCGGGCATGTGACTCATGCCCACCAGCAGTCAGTGCCACACACCACAGTGCCGGGTGTGGTGGCTCACGCCTGTAACCCCAGTACTCTGGAGGCAGAGGCAGGAAGATTTCAAGTTTGAGGTTTGCCTGGGCTACATAGTGAGCTCAGGGCCAGTCTGAACTACAAAGTGAGACTCTGTTCAAAAAAAAAAAAAAAAAAAGAAAAGGAAAGGAAAGAAAGAAAGATAAAAGATAGAAATGGGGAAAATTCCCTTCTCCTTGCCTTAGATTGAGAAATAGATTAGTACTTTAAAACAGACAGGTTTTCAACAAAACTACTATTTTCTATTTACCACAACATTAAGAACCAACTGAGCCAGGCATAGTAGCACTGCCTATAGTCCTGGACTGGCTTAAGGAGGCTGAGGCAGGAGGATCACAAGTGCAAGCCCAGTCGGAGCAATTTATAACAAACCATGTAACATTTGCGGAAAGGGGTGGGGTTGTAGCTCAATGCAAAGGTCCTGGGTGCAATCCCCAACCCTGCAAAACCTGAAGCGAAGCAAATTTCTGTCAACCACAGTGGCGTGGTTCTCGCTGTGCCACAGGACTTGTGTGGCTGGGCAGGCGCGCAAAGCCAAGGGTTCACTGAGCAGGATCTCGCCGGATGAGCCAAAGCTCCTTTTGCTCCCTCTCAGGCTCCTCCGCAGGGCCGTGGACAAGGCCACGGGAGAGGCCCAAGCACTCCAGTTCATCCTTTCCGCCCCACTTTCCTCTGGGCCTCTCACAGGAATGGTCCCACCGCTTGCTGCGACCTTCTCCCTCTGCCTTCCGTCCCAGTCGGGGTTAAATCCTGGGGGTGCTTCAGACGCTTCCTTGTCTGCGCGCCGCTTGGTACGCATGAAGCCTTCGGCAGGAGGCAGGGATCGATCGTAGGAGCACTCCATCCCGAGGGAAGCGACTCCCCGCGCAGGGTAGCCTCAGCGCCCGGACACTGAGCTCTGCTGCGGTGGACCCGAGCAAAAGGTACAGAATCGGGCCAGAGATTTAGCTCAGTGGTTCCAATGCCTGCCTCGCAAGCGCAAGGCTGTGAGTTCGATCCCGGTAACCACATACAAATGCTGGGCGTGGTGACTCACAGCCATCAGTACCACATACCACAGTGCCGGGCATGGTGGCTCACGCCTGTCATCGCAGCACTCGAGAGGCAGAGACAGGAGGATTGCTGAGTTCCAGGCTTGCTGGGATGCATAGTGGGCTCAGCCAGCCTGAACTACAAAGTGAGACTCTGTCTCAAAAAAAAAAAAAAGAAAAGAAAAGAAAGGGCAGGATGCTTGTGCCTTTGCTGCATTTGCTCCCTCCAGGGTCGCTTAGCAACTAGACTTAGGAGGTCAGCGCTGATTGGGCGGGGCTCCAGGCCTGTGAAAGCCGAACCAATGGAGAAACAGAACCAATGGAGAAACACACAAGGAGAGACTCCTGGAAAGATGATAAATTTGCATGTGTCTTTCCCAGGATGCTCAGCAGGAAATAGCAGCCTAAATTCTTGGTGTTAAATACATCTGTGCTATCCATTCATAAATGGATGCTCTGAGAAGTTCTTAGCAAACATACAGCATTGATATTATCACTAATGCATTGTAATTAAATTGTCACCCTAAGGTAAAAAGGGCAAAATATTTGAGCTTTAATTAGTTTAAGTGGAAAGCACTTACTTGGCTGGTCCGAAGGTAGTGAGTTATCTCGATTGTTCACAGTCAGTTACAGATTGAACTCCTTGTTCTACTCTTTCCCCCCTTCTCACTACTGCACTTGACTAGTCTTTTGCCCAGTTGACAGGAGATTTTATCTTTAAAATTTTTCAACTCAAGTTGCAATAACTGTGTAAGTAGTAAGTGCAATGAAGTGTGTATCATTAAAATGAGGTGGGAGTACAAGAGAACTTCTTTCCCTTTAGGGGCTAATAATATAAATTTGGGAAAGGTCATCAACGCATACCAAAACAAACAAATACATGGTCAGAGATCCGAAAAAGCAGGACTGATAGAGATAGCAGGTGCTGTCAGGGATTAAAACGAGGAAATGGGCTGGACAGGGCTTTCCTCTCACTTTTTAGTGGGGGGGGAGGTTATTTAATGTCCACATTCATTTAAAAACTCTTTGCCAAAAGAAGAAAAAGAAAGGTCTTTGTAACTATGTAAGCATTTTTTACAATGAGCATTTAAAACTGATTTAATATCAGAATAAAACACTGATATTCCACAATACTGACAACATTCAAGAGACAAAATCAAGAGACATTTCAAAGTAGACAATCTTGTTTTAGTATATGTGCTGCCAAACCAGCACAACAACCTTGTTTTAAAGGTAGAGGTATGGGGGGGGGTCATGGCAAAAAAAAAAAAGTAGAGGTATGACCCTTGTCAGAGAGAAAGCTGGCTGTCAGCTGGTCTCAGAAAGACTAAAATGTAAGAAAGAATAGGTAGGTAAATGAGACACACACACAGGGACAGCAAGACAGAGACACAGATGCAAAAAGAAGAAACTCAAAGAAATCAAGAACCAAGAAACCAGCGTGAAATTGGGTGTGACGGCACATATCTACCAATCCTGCACTTGAGAGGCTGAGCCAGGAGGATCTCTGGGACTTGGAGGCCGGCCTGTGTTCCAAATGAGTTCAAGACCAGCCTGATCCACATAGCAAGACCTGATAAGGGAAAAGAAACAAAAATAAAAAACAAAAACGGAGTGAATCTCTGACTTTAGGAAGCTGTCATTCCTCAGGTCATGGAAATGCATAATCCCGTCAGTCCTAATGACATACATGGTCCCCCCTCTCCAGCAAGTATATGATATCTGCAAAGCAGTAACCATGGTCCATGCTACACAGGAGGCCAGCCCTGAGCAATCCAGTAAGTCCAAGAAGAAAGAGTTTGAGTTTAGTTCTTTCCTAAGACTTATTTGGCAGAAATGGATTTGCTTACAGTTCTAAAAGCTGGGAAGTCCAAGGTGAAATCACCAGGATTCAATAAGGGCTTCCATTCTGCAACCTCATATGGCAGAAGGCGGGAGCTTAAAAAGGGGGTGAGTTCTGTGTCCCTACATGGCCAGAGAGACAGAGAACTGGCTCCCACAAGCCCGTTTAGTATGGCATTAATGTGTATTTGTGCCGGTTGTGGGGACACAGCTGTGAATTCAAGGCCAGCCTGGACATAGTGAGGCCCTGTCTCATACAACAAAAAACAACACAGTCGTCAGGGCAGAGCCCTGGAAACCTAAACACCTCCTGGACACCAGCTCCCAGCACTGTGGCATTATGTCTCTAACACACACAGATTCGGGGCACACATTCACAGCACGGGTCTTAGAAGAGTCACAGCCAAATGTTGCGCTTGTATCCTGCTATCATGACGTATGTAACGATTGAAGCATTTTGATTTGCACAAACCAAGCATTTCAGAACAGAAAGATGATATTTTTCAGTACCCCAAATCTTTGTTAAAAAACAAAACAAAACAGCTTGAGGATGCCATTTCTTAAATCCAAAACCATGCAGTAGTTTTAAAAAAATGGCCCACGACTGACTCCTAGTTAATGTCATCTACACAATGTTGCCTAACCCAACTGAAAAACTAGAATTAGGATAGGACACCAAAAGGCTAGTCAAGTGAAGCAGTGGGGGTGGAGAAGGAACAAAGAAATCTGTAACTGGTTGTGATCAATTAGTTGTAAACACCACTGCACTCGGACCAGCCAGGACACAACTCTGTGCTGTTGTTTATATAAGAACCCAAAGATATAATTACTTTACAGTTAGGGTAATTATGCTGGGCAAGGGGTGCTCCTTTTTAAAAATGAGTAAGTATATTGCTCTAATACAAGTTATGCATTTAAAATAACACAAATCATATCAGCATTATGAATAAAGATCCTTTATAACTCCGGTAGCCCCTCTCAGAGCATTGTGGGTAATTCGCATGCAAAACAACCGCAGCTGCATCCCCCGACCCTAAAAGGAGAGTTCTGGGGGTTTTCGGAGATGCACTGAAGCCTCGCGATTCGATTTAATACCAAAAAATCCGGGCGTCCGGCAAGCCAGGAACCCCTATGTTTAGGATGCCCACAAGCTCCCTGGCCTAGGCGACCGGTGGTCCCTCGGGACACAGATGCCCCCGCGATCCTCCGGCTCCCGAAGGGACACGCGCTGGCACACCTCTGGCCGGCAGGGGGCGCCGTCCGCGCCCACCCTGGTGTCCCCCGACTGTCCGTCCCTGCCAAGCCTGTCCTCCTGCCGGCAGCCGCTTCGGCGCTGTGCACGGGGGACTTGGTCTGTGCAGCAAGGGACCCGAGGAACTGCTGTCCCTGAAGGCGAAAATTAAAAACTCAGGAGGCGGGGCGGGGAGAGGTGCTCAGTGCCCCGGCTTGGTTCCCAGGGTCGCCCTGAGGGTTGTCGCACCAACACTTCCCCCACGTGCACGACCCGGTGCCACCACTTGAACCTGGCCTGGAGGCCCGGGGCGGCAGGGACAGTGGCCTTGCACGCTTTTCTTTTGGGGGGGGGGGCCTTGGGACAATTTGTCGCCCCTGTCACCTGACACTCACCATTGGGTCATTACGCGATCATCTATGAGACAAAATTGCTTTTGATACAACTCATGTCATATTCATAATACTTGGTCTTTTAACTCACTCTTTAGTTTTAAAACAAACCAACAATTAAAAAAGAAATCTCCATTTTAGGATTTTCTTTTCAAATTCAGGAAAATATTTCCTATGTGGATAGAAATTTGGGTATGGCAAAGAAGAATACTACACTTTTCGGGCTCCTCGGCCTCTATTCCAAAGATACTGTATTTTGAATTTTAATGCAAATTTAACTTTAATTTTTAAGCCAATTTAAATCAAATTTTTAAAAATCTAAAAATTCATCTGAAATTTAATTTTAATTTTTTTAACTTAAAAAAAAATTCCC
>PVIC010026267.1:0-24669 GCA_004025085.1 Thryonomys swinderianus | reverse complement strand
GAGGCTTGCCTGGGCTACATAGTGAGCTCAGGGCCAGCCTGAATTACAAAGTGAGACCCTGTCTCAAAAAAAAAAAAATACACACACACACACATATATGCACACATTTTTTAAAAATTCCAGGGGCAGAGGTCAGTGTAGAGCAGATGCTTAGTCTGTGCAAGTCCCTGGGTTTATCCCCCTGTAACAGCAAGGAATGAAGGGAGGGAAAGGGCGAGGGAGGGAAGGAGGGGGTGAGAAGGAAGAAACAAGATGCAGTCACTGTGTTCAAAAAGTCATTTCCTGTGTGTTTGAGGCTTGCCTGGGCTACATAGTGAGGGCCAGCCTAAACTACAAAGCGAGACCCTGTCTCAAAAAAAAAAAAGTTCAGGGCTGGAGGATTAGCTCAGTGGTTCCGGTGCCTGCCTCGCAAGTGCAAGGTCCTGAGTTTGATCCCCGGAAACCACATATAATGCTGGGCGTGGAGACTCACGCCCACCAGCCATCAGTACCACATACCACAGTTCCGGGGCATGGTGGCTCATGCCTGTAATCCCAGCACTTGGGAGGCAGAGACAGGAGGATTGTTGAGTTCGAGGCTTGCCTGGGCTACATAGCGAGCTCAGGGTCAGCCTGAACTACAAAGCGAGACCCTGTCTCAAAAAAAAAAAAAAAAAAAAGTCCTTTCCTGGTAATGGAGACATTAGAAAGTAATTATAGGGCCCGAGATTTAGCTCAGTGGTTCCCGTGCCTGTCTCACAAGTGCAAGGTCCTGAGTTCGATCCCAGTGACCACATAGAATGCTGGGTGTGGCAACTCACACCACCAGCAATCAATACCACATACCACAATGCTGGGCGTGGTGGCTCATGCCTGTAATCCCAGCACTCGGGAGGCAGAGACAGGAGGATTGCTGAGTTCGAGGCTTTCCTGGGCTACATAGTGAGCTCAGGGCCAGCCTGAACTACAAAGCGACACCCTGTTTCAAAAAAAAAAAAAAAGGAATTATAATATGTAGTAGAACGAAACAAATGTTAATTGAATATTTCCCACATTCCATATAATATGCTGAATGCTTTTGCTTTCTCAAAGTATTCCTGTGAATTGGTGTTATGTTTTTCTATTTTACACGTGAAGAAATGAGCTCATGGATAGTTGAGGATAGGACAGAGTCACACAGCTAGTAAGTGGGCAGTTGCTGAGCACCAGTTCTCTCCCTGCCGTGAGAGTACTCAAGCTCGAATCAAGCAACCAGGTGTTGATTTTTCTCTCAGTGATCTGACTGTATTTAGGGTGAGAAAATCAGTTGTCTGGTGTAGAAGGTTACTGAAATCTGGGGCTAGGAACAAATGGGAATTGCACTTTGAAAGGTTCCATGAGGCTCAAAGACCACAAAATGACAGAATAGAGAAAACTACAGTGTGTGGGTCGGGCTGCCAAATGGAGACCCAAGGACAATTTGAGTTCCCTTCCCACTGTGGCCTGAGTCCTATAAAGGTGACTGTTGATGAGAAATAGGAGTTGAAGTGTTTTTCTTGTACACTGCCAAGAACTAATAAAAACTGTGCCGAAGGACTTCACAGAGTATCGAGGGACATGATTGGTTTAATCTGGTACATCAAAAGCAGAGTTGAAGGGCAGGCTTTCGGAACAATAAACAGACCTCAGTTTAGATTGGTGGTGAAAGGCATGGATTTCCGGCATAAAAACTGGGGGTTTTTAGTAGCAGCTGGGAGTCTGTCCTCCCATATGGCCCTGTATTGCTAAGGAATTACTTGCCGCAAGTTTGCAGGGTACACTGGGGATAGAAGACACGGTCCCTGCAAGTAGCTCTGGAGCCTTAACGCAGGTCTTGTTCTCTCTGTAAAACAAGGCAGGGTTGTATAGGATTTAGAGCACTTTGTTTTTCAAGCACAGCACAAAATATTTTACATATATTAGCTTGTTTAATCCTAATGATGGATCCATAGTATGGAGTGCTGATTGTGTGTGTATGTGCTGAATGGGTGGACCAAGCCATGAGCTTTGCCCGTGGTCACACAGAGAGTAAGAGGGGAGCCAGAGTTTACACATAGCTCTGCTTGACACTCACATGTTTAGTTTCGGTATACTGACAGTAATTTTTTTTTTTTTTTTGAGAGACAGGGTCTTGCTTTGTAGTTCAGTCTGGTCCTGAGTTCATTATGTAGGCCAGGGAAGCCTCGAACTCAGCAGTCCTCCTGCCTCTGCCTCCGGAGTGCTGGGATTATAGGTGTGAGCCACCACGCTTGGCTCTAGGTTTTAAATTAGTAAAGTTGGGTAATGGTTTATGCTATAGATATATATGTGGCACCTAAGAATGTCCTTAAATGTGCCCTGAAGTGCTGGTTCTTGGTAAGTTACATGGTACAGTGGAGAAAAAGCACAATTCTAGGTAGGACCTGAGTGTGCAGCTAGCATAGTTAGGAGCCAAGTGACTTCAGAGTCTTCCCTTTTCTCTTGTATAAAAGGGAATTGTGTAAGAATTAGAGAAGTAAAGTCTATGATATACCTTGACACTAATGGTGATCAGAAATTACTTCATTTCACTGTGAGAAATGACCACAGTGTATATAAAAGTAATGTGGCAAAATGATAGGACAGGCCATGGTGGAATCTGCATATGTCAAGGATGAGTTCTTCTGTGAGGTCAAGCCAGGAAATTTTAGTAAAGATCTCATCTACCTGGCAGAACAACTGTGTGAATCCTACAATATTTAGCTTTCAAGGAGGAAGCAGATCTAAGGAGATTGTTAAATATTTCAAGTAATGGTGAGATGTTTCTTTTTGAATATTTTACAAAAAGATAAAACCAGACATGTATTTTACCTTCTCTTAAAAACTTAAGCATAGGACCCTAAATCTGTAAGCACATCTGTGACTGCCCCTAGTCAGTTTCAATACCCCTGGATATCTTCAGCCCTCACAGCAAGTAAAAATACTCTAACTCTCCAGAGACCAGTCCTGTGGCATATTCTTGATAATGTGGTAGAAAAAGTATCTTTTGTGATATCAGAACTCTATAACATTACAAGGTAATCAGCAACATCTTGTAACTGCTTTAAATAAATTAGCTAATCCATCAAATTATAGTATAATTGTCCTTTTTTGCTTGGTTAGGGTTTTTTTTTTTTTTTGTATTTTGGAATTTTTTTAGTCTTTTGAGACAGAGTCTTGCTTTGTAGTTCAAATGGCCTTGAACTCACTATGTGAGTTCACTCACCAGCCTCGAACTGGCAGTAGTCCTCCTGCCTCTGCCTCCTGAGTGCTGGGATTACAATAGGCATGTGTCATCATATCTGGCTGTTTGTTAGGTTTTTTATTTTGTTTTGTTCTTGTTTTATTTGGTTGGTTATTGAGACAGGGTCTCACTAGGTAGTTTAGGCCGGCCTTGAATTTGTCAGTCCTTCTATGTTGAGCCTGAGTTAGGGGATTACAGGTGTGTGTCATTATTCCCAGTTGTTTTATGCTTTTAACAGTGTATTCATTGCTGTTCCATCTTTGCCAGCCTCTCTCTCCCAATTCTGATTATATTTTCCTCTTGAGTTCCCGGTAAATTTTTATTTCTGGGTCTGAGAAATGAGTGCAGACTTCAGTGTGCTAGCCAAACACTCTGGGCCATATAACCAGCGGGGGAGGGGATACTACTGAGACAAGGTCTTAGTGTGTAGCCCAGGCTGACATTGAATTTGCAGTCCTTCTGCAACAGCGTCCTGAGTACTGGGATTAGAGACATGTGCCGCCATGCTTGAACCCTTTTTATTTTGAGGCAAGTTCTTTCTAAATTGCCAGGCTGCCCTTGAATTTGTCATACCCCAACCCCCAAGTAGCTGGGATTATTGGTGTGTGCCACTGTGCCTGGCCTGGTAGACTTGGAATGCCACTGCCCCTGCCACCAACTTTTCATACATTACCTTGAGTTTCCCTGTTTTGATTCTTTTGTGTTTTGGAATAAAGTGTTTTATCCTCATAGTAATCTGTGCTTTTAAAATTACCTTGAAGTAATGACAGATGCTTTAAGTCCTGCAGTTTGCTTGTGGACATCAGTATCACTCCTCACCGTGAGAGGTGCTGTGTTTTCTTTGGATTTGCCCTACCCAGTTTTCTTTTTCTTCTGATAATGCTCAATAGAAAATTAATTAGTCATAATTTTCCAACCTTGTGCACATTGCTTAGCTGGTTTACTATGTTAGGATACAGGAGCAGTTTCTTACAGACATCATCGATGACCAATCAGAAGCAGTTAAATTACCTTAAAATTTTAAATGGAACTCTGACAGCCAATAAGAAATCCTTTGGGTGGGAACTATAACACTCTTCCTTTTGATTTTTAAGAACAATTCATTTGCAGTACCCTATTTTGGAAGCACACCAGGCCGTAGTACATTTGCTGTATATATTTTCTGAGCATTTCCAGTTTTTAAGTTCCTGGCAGTTTGAAGTCTGAATCTTGACCCCTGTTCTGCTTCTCAAGGTAACTTTAAAACAGGAAGTGTACAAAAGAGGTAACTGATGACGTGAACAGCCAATCGTGGCTTTGTGTTCTTAGCTGATAAAGCAGCTCAGCCAATAGGACTGCTCTGGAGGCAAGGTTTGGTGTCACATAGCAGGCTAGATTGAATGCCTTTGACTGTTAAAGTGGAAGGAGGCTGCAGGGCTTCATTGGAGCCTCGGAGTTTTTCACTGAGGCAGGGGTCAGCTGAAAGACAAAGAAAAATGGCGAATAGTTTGTTGGGGGCTGGGGGGACAGCTGTTCGGTTTTTCACTGGAGTGGACATTCCAGACTCAGGTTTCTGCATCTCCTGCTGCTTTTGTTTCCTCCGTCCTTTTGGGGGGGAGGGATAGGAGTGACTTAAATTCTCCCTGTCCGAGGAGATATAAATAACTACATGTAAAATTAATGCAGTTCCCGGTAAGTTTAATTCTTTGTTTTGTGTTGAAATGATAGAAACTGTTTAGCTTCAGAGAGTGTAGACAAGTTGCACTGTTTCAGAAAATGGCCACTTTACATTCCATGCATACCTTTTGGTGCACCTAGAATACCTAGGTCTGTTTGGATTTTGCATGTCCTTCAGCTAGGATTTCTTTTCCTAGTTGAGTATCAATGAGATGAGGTACAAGAAGAAGGGTTGATCATTTTTGAGGGGCACACAGAAGCAAAGTACTTTCTTTTTGCATTGGGTAAACTTAACTGTTTTCCAAATAATTTTCCTTTGTTTAAGTGCACTGAAGCTTTCCTATGGAATAATCTTAGTTGTTTAAGAGTTTTTCTATTTCCATGTACTTTGTTGATGTCTGTGTTTTTAGAGAAAGAAGCCACACTATTACTATTTAAAATTTGTGTGAAAATATGGTTTGCACTGATGAAGGTTCTCATGATGAGGGCCCCCATACTAGTGTGAAATTTCCCCATAACTTTTTTGACTTACCTGTCTGCCTTTAGATTCTAATGGATATTAATTTAATAACAATATTTATTTTAAAGTGCACATCTCAGTTTAGAATGCTGGTTAGAAACATACTTGTCCAGTTAAACTGCCTGTGACAAGAACAAATCTTTTCCACCCATTTCAAACATTTTGTCAGGTGTTGATTTGATTCTGAGCAAAATGCTTTTCATTTTCAATATGAGATGTTTAAAATCCTGATTTATTTGCAGTTTGTTAATAGGAAAGTTAACAGTATAGGGACCATATCTTTGCCCTTGATATTTTTCTCTCTCTTTAGGTAAATGAAGCTAATGGAGGTTGCTAATCATCAACAATCAGTTCTTGGGACTAGTGAAATCTTCGGTCCCATGCCCTAAGATCTATAATACACTCAATTGTAAAAAAGAGTTCTTTGTTTTCTTTTTATTTGCAAATAGGGAATGAAGGTCATTGGAACATTTCTGCAGCAGACTCGGTGTAGAGCAGTGAGCCAGCAGTACTCTGGTTAGGGAAAAGGAGCAGGCCCTGTTAAAGGAGAAGTTTGGAGGGTGTTGATTTGCCTTCCCTAGTTTCCCCTTGAGTAAAGGATTTACTTGAGAGGATTTCTAGGGGGTTTAGATTTGGGGCTGTTCGAGTTAGAGTGGTAGTTAACAGTCAAAGTTCCTGGGCACAGGCCTCTGTCGTTGCTCAGAAAAGTGACCTTGAAAAACTGCCGAGGAGTTGAAAGATTGAAGGACAAAGTTTGTTTGTACAGATTTGGACTGAAAAGCTCTATTTCAGATGAAAAGAAACTATACTTCTGAGGTTCAAGTCCAGTGGTTACTAGGAATCTGCTGCAGATTCAAACTAAGAGTTTTTAAGTAATAAGACAATAGTGCTGCATTCATTCCTCTCCCACTTGACTCTTCCCTCCCCCAGCAAAAAATTCTAAATCCTTCTGGTATGATAGTTGATTGAACTGCCTAGCAGATTCAGAATTCCTTGCACGCTACCTTGTCTTCTTTGTAATCTAGAGGGTTCTTAGTGAGGAATGGTATTTCAGGAGTCCAAAGTAGTTGTATTTGTGGAACTCCTTTTGGGAGATTGGAATGCTTATGGCAAGAAAATGTTCGTTTTGGGAATTTAAATCCGAAGAGAAAGGAGTGTGTTTTAAGTATTACATAAGAGCTAATTATTCTAATTTAAATCTATTTTTACAGGCCACTGATTATATGTTACAAGTTGCTACAGGTTTGATATAATTTAAGAAACAGTTATAGATACTGAATGACCCCATTGGATCTTGGAGAAGGCATGGAATAGGGCAGGTGAAGTGGAGGTGGGATATAGCATAAGGCTGAGATTAAAAACTTGAGAAATGTGTGTATTTAGCTAATTAAATATCTACTGTAGGTTCTTTACCTTTTTAGAGTAATGGACTCTTAGAGAATCTGACCCACTCTGGAAAAACACATTGGCATGCCTGTGTACAGTCTCTGGTAAGTTATTTTTTAGTGGATGTTGAATGGCAGTTGTATCATTTGCTCATTTAATGCTGTAGACAAGTAAATATTTCCCACAGATGTGGAGGAAACTTTTATTTCTAGAAAAAGCAAAGGCCTTCTAGAGCTTAACTATAAACTGAGCGTGGTTGAGTGGAGTGTGTGGTTGAGGTTTAGACAAGGCCTGAGATTTGGAAGTTTTTTTACTCTGGTAATATATGAGGCAGCACAGTGCAAGTGTGTTCCATTCCCACTCGGCTCTACCACCAGCTTTGTGATCCTGGGCGAGTCAGACCTTAGTATTGGCCTCCTCATTTAAAACAGGACTCAAAATAGCACCTTATTTAGTGGTAAGTCTTAAGTGACATCATGTTTGTCAAAGTGCTGATTATGAATTGTTGCATAAGTATTAGCTAGCTCCCAGTGATTTGGGAGATTAAGTGGTTATGTAGATAGGTGTAGCATCGAAGAAAAAAATGCTGACATTTTTGTATATTTACAAAGTAGTTTGTTTAAACCTGACACACATGTCTTCACCTGCATGTTCCTGTTTATGCTGACAGGACATAGCTGCCTAATGCACACCTTGAGACCATCATACTTTCAGGCATCAAGAGTTCTATGAAAGAATATTAGCCCCATTGTCAAAAATTAAGGGACTCTCAGAATGGATGAAGTGGGAATGCTGTTTTTTAAAAGAGCATTAGATTTGCACTATAATGCAGGTAAGTTGTTATGGTTGCCCATGTTTACAGAGGTTACATTTTTAGCTTGTGCACCAAATATTTATAAAGTAAACAAAAGCCATTTTTTGTTTACTTTGCAGTCATATGATCTCTGTCACTGTTCAAGTTTAGAAGGCACTTGCAGCATAGTAGGAGCAAGTAAATGTGGGATGAAGACTTTAAAACATTGTATCTTGTCTACATGCAGGAGATTCTTACTGTGAGGTACTTTTTTTTAAAATGGTAAAAAACCTTGAGGATTTCTTTCACACCATTTTACATGACTATAGTTAACTTTAGTTTCAGGGGACCTCCATATTTTGTGATGTTTGTTTTCCTGTCCCATTAAGTTACTTCTTAGGTATGGAGCATTGATGTGCCTCCATCCCGTGTATTATCTTTAAATAAAATTCAAGTTTAGGGGCTGGAGATTTAGCTCAGTGGTTCCAGCATCTGCCTCGCAAGCACAAGGTCCTGAGTTGGATCTCCGGTAACCACATACAATGCTGGGCGTGGTGACTCACACCCACAAGCAATCAATGCCACAAACCATAGTGCTGGGCGTGGTGGCTCACGCATGTAATCCCAGCACTTGGGAAGCAGAGACAGGAGGATTGCTATGAGTTTGCTGTGAGCTTGCCTGGGCTACATAGTGAGCTCAGGGCCAGCCTGAACTACAAAGTGAGACCCTGTCTCAAAAAAAAATAATAATTCAAAATTAGGGGGTATGTACATGTGAGAACAGCAAACATCACAGTGGACTCTGTGTGTGTGTGTGTGTGTGTGTGTGTGGTATCTGGGATTGAACTTGGGCCCTTGTGCTTCCAAGGTAGGCATAGTACCAGTTGAGCTAAATTCCCAGCCCTGGAACAGTAGACTTTATGACTAAAATAGAATGAGGGTCCCTATGGTGATTAGCTGAATGAGTGGTGTATACCTAGAATCACAGCTGCTAGAGAGGCAGCAGCAGGAGAATCTCAAATTCAAGCCCAGCCTGTGTAATTTAGCAAGACCATGTATTAACATTTAAAATGTTAGAAAGGATTGAGGGTAAGGTAGCCCAGTGATAGCACATCCCTGGATTCCAGCTCTGTTATAGGGGAGAGCGGGGGAGGGGGTGGTGGCACTATATTCTTGGGGGGGTTGTTCAGTGACAAAAATAATTTTTTTTTTCTTTTTTGAGATAGTGTCTCGCTTTGTAGTTAAGGCTGGCCCTGAGCTCACTATGTAGCCCAGGCAAGCCTCAAACTCACAGCAGTCCTCCTGGGTTTGCCTCCCAAGTGCTGGGATTACAGGTGTGAGCCACCACGCCCAGCATTCTAGTGTTTGGTACTGATTGTTGGGATCACAGGCATGAGTCACCACGCCCAGCATTGTGTTATTGAATTGAAGATTTTGCACTTGCAAGGCAGATGCCGGAACTACTGAGCTAAATCCCCGGCCCACAAAAATAAACTCTTTGTGGATGGGGATGAACTCAGTTATCACTGAGCTATTCCCCCCCCCTTTATTTTGAGAAAATCTTCCTAAATTGCCTGGATTGGCTTCTTGCCATCCTCTTGCATTAGCCTCCAGAGTAGCTAGAATTACAGGTATGTACTGCTACACTTTGCCCAGGAAGCATTTCCCCCATCCCAGTACTGAGGGTCAAACCCAGAACCTTTGTACCTATTAGCTACATTTCCCAAGCCTTTTTCAGTCTTACATTTTGAGACAGGGTCTCATTAAGTCTTTAAGTTGTCCAGGGTGTGCTCAAATTTGTAATTGTTCTGCCTCAGTCTCCCAAAGTATGGGAATTACAGGCATGCATCACCTTGGCTGTCTTTCAAAAAGTGTTTTTAAAACTGATTATGATTGCCAAAAAGTGTTTTTAAAACTGATTATGATTGCCTTCATGAATCAAATTCTTTTTGCCCATCCCTATTTCATTTCCTGCCCTATTAAATCTCTTCCAAAACTTTTAGGTCTGGTCAGTAATTACACATACAAAATTTGAAAACAGGTAAGTTAGGCTCATGGGAATCATTTAGAGAGTATAAGTCCCCTCTCATAAAGTGGAGAAATTGAGGCCCTAAAAGATTTAATTCCCCTAGTGAAGTCTGAGCTTCTTAGAGACTGGTCTAAAGAGAAGAAATCTGACTTCCATTAAATCATTGCATGCTGTTTTTCCTCCTCTTGGTTGTTTTTACTTTTTATCTTTCATGCTTTTCTTTTGGGTACCTCCACACAGGTTTTCTGTTTGGATAGAGAAGGAACAGAGAGAAAATAGGCCATGGTGGAGGTCTGTAAGTCTCCACAAAGAGAATATGGGTTAGAAAGTCTGCTGTGGCAGCGGACTTAGCATCCCCTTTGGGATCCGAAGTTTTCTTGCCTCAGCTAATTGCTTATTCAGGAAATGGAGGATCAGCTAGGAAGCTAATAGTGCCCACCTGGCTGAGATGTCCCTGAGAGCTGGATTACTTTTATGCACTACAAGGAAGTAAACTAAGGCCCACAAACAAAACACCTGCATGTCAGTGGTTTTTACTTTTTAAATTGGTAACATTTTTTTTTTTTTTTGGAGACAGGGTCTTGCTTTGTAGTTTGGGCTGGCTCTGAGCTCACTATGTAGCCTAGGCAAACTTCGAACTCAGCAAGCCTCCTGTCTCTGCCTCCCGAGTGCTGGGATTACAGGTGTGAGCCACCACGCCCGGTACTGTGGTATGTGGTATTGATTGTTGGTGGGTGTGAGTTTCCACGCCCAGCATTGTATGTGGTTTCCAGGGCTCGAACTCAGGACCTTGCACTTGCAAGACAGACACCGGAACCACTGAGCTAATCCTCCGGCCCTGTTAACAATTTAGGCCTTAGTTCTTTAAGTGAGTCCTTAATCTATTTTTGTTTTGTTTTTGTTGTATTTTTTGAGATGGGGTCTTGCTTTGTAGTTCAGGCTGGCCTTGAGCTCACTATGTAGCCCAGGCAAGCCTCGAACTCAGCAATCCTACTGTCTCTGCCTCCCAAGTTCTGGGATTACAGGCATGAACCACCATGCCCAGCCCTTAATCTATTTTTTTTTTTTTTTTTTTTTTTGAGACAGGGTCTCGCTTTGTAGTTCAGGCTGGCTCTGAGCTCACTATGGAGCCCAGGCAAGCCTCGAACTCAGCAATCCTCCTGTCTCTGCCTCCCGAGTGCTGGGATTACAGGCGTGAGCCACCACGCCCGGCGCCCCTTAATCTATTTTTAATAAATGATCCTAGGGTCATTTTAAGCATTTGTGATAATTAAAATAGAAATCACTCATTGTCTGTGTACTCTCAGAATAATATTTTAACTTTGCCAGAGGTAGATTTTCCCATCAGCAAAGTGACATCATTTTTGTATGTGTCATGTGTGTTTGGGTAGTCATGGTTTTATTTTGCATGTCTAACAGTCTATGATTCTTTGAAAATTTTTATGTTTTTCCTATCACTTTCATATATTTGAACAGAAGTTGCACCTCAGTGAAAGAACAAGAAGCTGAATGATATACCTTATGTAATATTATGACCAGAAAGGCACTAGGACTGCAGATTAGACACAACAGAGGATAGCATATACATTACAAAGTTCAGACGTACACCCCCTTTCAGATTTTGGGTTGTCTGGCTAAGATGCCCAGGCCTAAGTTGCCTGGGCTGGGCTAGAACTCATGATCCTTTCATCTCAGCCAGTCAGAGTACTGGGATTACAGGTGTGCACCACCAATCTTGGTTTGCTTAGTATTCTTTTTAATCTGTCTTTTTGCTGCCTCAATATTGGGCCCAGATCTTCAAGATGTAGTCAGACTTTGTGTAATTATCCTTATCTTCCTATCTCTCCAGTGGCATCCCAACATCTGAGCCCGCTGTTCAGTAATGGCCCAAAAGTCTTTCTCTACTCAGAGTATTTTAAATTAAATTCCAGTTCAGCATCCTACAGTGAAGACATGAAGGTAAATTCTGATATAAAGAAAAAAATGCCTTGTAAATGTTTAACTTTAAAGTGAGCTAACATAGTCTGTGACCTTGTACTCCTTTGTTCAAAGAAGGAAAGAAGGCTAGAATTACACCACGGCCAGGCTATCCTTTTTTCTTGGAAGTGGTATAATTCTGATCCATATCTCTCTCTTCATTTATATAGAAAATTAAAGGGAAGATCTGATTGACTAGCAATGTCTAGGTAGAATTAACTTTTTTTAATCTAAGCTTTATAGTTCTATAGCTCTATAGTCTTTTCTGTGGAAATGTTAAAAATGTATACCTATAAAACTTTACTCAGGGTTTAACAATATGGTAGAGGAGGCAATGATGTATAATAAGTATTAGAGACTGATGGAGCAAGTCTAAGTAAGGTACACAGAATCCAGGGGAGGGGAAATCTTAGTTTAGGAATAGGAAGAAGGCATATAACTGGGTATTGGTCTTAGGGTTGTTGGAACAAAGATTTTCCTGATGTGGTACAGAAGGAGTGAGTTTATGAGTCACACAGTGCAGTTTGAGCCAGGTGTGATTGGTCGCAAATGCCAGCAGTCCCCAGCACTCTTGTCAGGAGGATTGCAAATCAAGCTTGGATAACTAAACAATTTAGTCTCAAAATAAACCAACCACTGGACCGGAGGTTTAGCTCAGTGGTTCCATTGCCTGCCTTGTAAGCACAAGGTCCTGGTTTGATCCAGGTAACCATATACAACAATACTGAGTGTGGTAACTCATGCTCACCAGCAGTCAGCACCACATACCTCAGTGCTGGTTGTGGTGGCTTACACCTGTAATCCCAGCACTCAGGAGGCAGAGGCAGGAGGATTACTGAATTCGAGGCTTGCTTGGGCTACATAGTGAGCTCAGGGCCAGTCTGAATTTAAAAGCAAAACTCTGTCTCAAAAAACAAACAAGTAGCACTTAAACCTGGACCTGACACATTAATCATTTAAATGACATTGGCAGTCATCATCATCATTTTTATTATTACATGGAAGTCATGAAGTTCTGGATAAAGACAGCAGTGTGAGGAAAGGTCAGGTGATAGACATTGTTGGAGAGTTATAGAAATTAGCAGTTGACTAGAATTGAGGAACAGAAGAGGAGGGACTCCAGAAGATCAATCCTGTGTCACTGGCAGATAGAAACAGAAAAGTTATAAGGAGTAGGTTTGAGAAAAGAAGGCACTGGGAATTTAGCCCAGTGGTGCCATCACCTGCCTTAAAAGCACAAGGTCATGAGTTCAATTACTAGTACCAAAAAAAAGATTTGAGTTTGGGCATAGGAAGTTTGAGGCTGAATAGCTTTCCAGTTGGAGATATGTGGAGACAGTTTATATATTTGGGTTTGGAGCTTTGGAGAAATAGCAAAATCGGTGATATATATTTGGAATTGAAACTCATGGAGATTATACCTGATCAGGGAGGTCAGATAGGAAAGAATAAGGAAGAAAAGGCATAGATGAAAAAGTTTGATGTCACAGATAGAAGCAGAAAAGGTTAGACCTTGACATTGAGAAATTAAGAAACAAGCATGGGCTGGAGATTTGGCTCAGTGGTTCCGGCGCCTGCCTCGCAAGCGCAAGGTCCTGAGTTTGATCCCAGTAACCACATAGGATGCTGGGCATGGTGATTCACACTCACCAGCAATCAATACCACATACCACAGTGCCGGGCATGGTGGTTTACGCCTGTAATCCCATTACTCGGGAGGCAGAGACAGGAGGATTGCTGAGTTCCGAGGCTTGCCTGGGCTACATAGTGAGCTCAGGGCCAGCCTGAACTACAAAGCGAGACCCTGTCTCAAAAAAAAAAAGAAAAAGAAACAAGCACAATGGTAGACTCCCAGATCGTTGTGGTCTAAGTGCTTTTTGACTTGTCACACCTCTATGATGTGAGTGGGTACTCTTTGCTAATTTGGAGATAGGCTTTCGCTTTGTAGTTCATTCAGGCTGGGCCTAAACTCACTATGTAGCCGAGGCTAGCCTCAAACTCCTAGCAATCCTCCTGCCTCTGCCTCCCGAGTGTTGGGATTACAGGTGTGAGTTACCACATCTGCATTGTGGTATGGTAATGGGGATGAATTTGGGACCTTGTGCTTGCCTGGCAGATGCTGGCACCACTGAGCTAAATTCCCAGCCCCTCCTTGCTAGTTTTTTTTTTTTTTTTGAGACAGGGTCTCCCTTTGTAGTTCAGGCTGGCCCTGAGCTCACTATGTAGCCTAGGCAAGCCACCTTGAACTCAGCAATCCTCCTGTCTCTGCCTCTTGAGTGCTGGGATTATAGGCCTGAGCCACCACGCCCGGCACTGTGGTATGTGGTATTGATTGCTGGTGGGTGTGAGTCACCACGCCCAGCATTCTATGTGGTTACCGGGATCGAACCCAGCACCTTGCAAGGCAGGCGCCAGAACCACTGAGCTAAATCTCTGGCCCTCCTCCTTGTTAATTTTTGTTAGTTTAAATTAAAACTAGAAAAAATATGTCTCCTTTTCTAGGTATGCACAAGATAAAGGTGTTATTGATAGCTTTCTCTTTCTCAGGATACTTAGAATACTATGTGTAAAATTAGAAATGATGCCCTTGAGTGTGGTGGCTTTCACTTGCTGTGAAGACCTGTAGATATTTCCTTAAGCTCTCAGTAGTTTCTTTGTACCTCCACCCCAGTACAAAACCTAGATTTCTGAGTTACATTGGACTTAGTCTTACTCCTGTTAGCTCTGTAAAGTCTCAAATGGCAGCATCTTGTGTGAAGCCAACCAAAAATACTTGTGTTGGAATTTGGCAATGTTTGCTTAACAAGTAATTTATAGCCACATAATCATGATAATGCCACTGGGCAGCACACACAGTTACGAGGAGTGTGACCAGCCTTGTCTATAGGATTTAAAAGAATTTTTCAATAGAAGGCACCTATATTTAGTTTCTAGGCTAAGTATATTATCCTCATTCTCAAATAATGGCAGTAAGAAACTTTTCGCTAGAGAAATGGTGGTAAATTTTCATCCATTTCACTTGGTTATTTTTATCTTGAAACCCCATTCTTTTTTTTTTTTTTTTGTAATTAACTGGCCAAATGCCCATACTGCTATCCTTGAAGATGGTTAAAGTAGGTAATAGTATATGAAGCATGGTACTTCATAGTTAATGAAGTGATTTATACTCAGTCTTCTTTTTTTTTTTTGAGACAGGGTCTCGTTTTTGTAGTTCGGGCTGTCTCTGAGCTCACTATGTAGCCCAGGCAAGCTTTGAACTCAGCAATCCTCCTGCCTCTGCCTCCCGAGTGCTGGGATTACAGGTGTGAGCCACCATGCCCGGCTATACTCAGTCTTTTATTTGGTACCTAATACTTGTAGGAAGGAAGGTTATCATTCCTGTTTGGTGGAACCTAACTAAAGACAAGTCTTTTTTTTTTTTTTTTTTGAGACAGGGCCCCTCACTTTGTAGTTCAGGCTGGCCCTGAGCGCTCTATGTAGCCCAGGCAAGCCTCAAATTTAGCAATCCTCCTGTCTCTGCCTCCTGAGTGCAGGGATTACTGATGTGAATCATCATGTCTGGCATTGTGGTATGTGGTACTGCTGGTGGGTGTGAGTCACCATGCTCAGCATTGTTTTATGTGGTTACTGGGATCAAACTCAGGACCTTGCGCTTGCAAGGCAGATGCTGGAACCACTGAGCTAAATACCCCGGCTCAAGACACAAGTCTCATTTGCCCTCATTATTCCACATTGGGAAAGCTTTCTATGTTTTGTGCAACTAATTCCTCCCTCACTTTCTCTTTTCTGTGGTTCTCCACCAAAAGGCATATATTTAAAACAACTTCTGAATTTCCCCAGAGTTCTTGCAGAGTTTTGTCCAAAAAAGGTGACTGTATGTTGAGTGTGGTGGGGCAAACCAGTAATTCTACCACTCTAGGAGGCTGAGACAGGAAGATCACAAATTTGATTAGCTTAGACAGTTCAGCAAGGTCCTGCCTCAGAATTAAAAATTTTAAAAAGAACTGTGTAAGTAGCTCAGTGTAAAAGCCTGGGGCTTAATATTCCCTCCTCCAAAGAGACTACAACCATCTTCAGAACAAAGCATTGTATAAATAGATATTGAGCACTACCAATGCTTTGGAAATTGTACTTTGTGAATCCTAAATTCACTGAGGTCAGATAAATAGGTAAAGAACTTTTCCAGGGGAGGTACAAAGAGTTGGTTTAGGAGTTTGCGTACTTTGTGGTGTATATTGGACAGCTCCCTGGTTTGGGTTTCTGACTAGAACCACAGAGATTAGTATTTTCAGATGAGTCATGGTGTTCTTAATCAGTTTAAAATTTCCTACCTGTGATTTATAATCCTCCGTTTACCCGTAGTGAGGTAGTTAACAAAAGGGAATTCTGGTATCTTGGAGTGATGACTGGGTAACTAAAATAACACTGTGCCCATGTTCCCGGTGTAGCAGTCGTTATCATGTTGAAACACTGCATAGAATTTAGCCAGATTATTCCTCCTGTAAGTCTGAAGCTAAGAAACATCTTCAGCATAGGGGGTTGATCTAAGGCTGATCTGAACAGTGAAAATTCAGGCCCTGGAAAGTGAACTGGGTCCATAAGGCCTTTTATCTCCTCTATTGATTGAGAACTCAGTGATGTAGTGCCACTACTTGGAGGAAACTGAAACTTTTTTTAGTTTTTCTTTTTGAGATAGGGTGTCACTTTATAGTTTTGGCTGGCCTTGAGCTCACTATGTAGCTGAGGCAGGCCTCAAACTCATGGCAATCTTCTTGCCTCAGCCTCCCGAGTTGGGATTACAGGCTTGTACCACCATGCCTTTCTAGGAAACTGAAACTTAAACAAGCTTGGAAATTGAAAACTTTCCACCTTGAAATGTCCAAGAATCTGGCATCTTGGAATTTTGGAGTCCTTTTTTTCAGGAGAATGATCAGGAAAGTTAAAAAAGCTTGACAGATTTACAGATTCTTAAGTTTTTGGTCCTCTACTGAGTTAGCAGTTCTAAAGTAGGAGAGGAGCATTAAGTAAAAGAACACAGAACTGAGAATTAGGGAATGTGGATTCTAATTCAGTCTCTGGCATATACTTGTCCTGTGGCCTTGGCTAACTCCTTCAGTCTACCTGCATGAAGTATCTGTCAGATGAGATTTGTATCTGTGCTGTCTTACGTCTGTGAGGGGAAGAAATGAGACAGTGTTAAGCTACTTTAAAACATGTAAAGTATGTATAATTGTCAAGTATGTTAAGGATTAACATAACCATCTCAGTTGCTTTGTACTCTTGAAGTGGTCTTGACAGTTTCAATTTCTGACAGCTGTCTACGTGGAGGTGGAAGATTTAGGGTTTGGTTGGCTTAGAGGATTTGTATGTCCCCCCAAGCATTTAAATCAGTGATGAAGACATTAAGCAGAGGGCAGAATTCACAGTGTGTCTGTGAATCAGCAGAATCCATACAGCCAAATCAATGTAGCCAACCTCATATTGATATTTTTACAACACCCTTCAGGTTTTTAATTGAGAATTCTCTGCCTCCCCACAGTTCTTAGTCTGATTAACTAGCACAGTCTCCTGTTTTCCAGTGGAGCTTGTGATTAAGTAATTGTCTATTTTTGTGCTTCATTTTCTAAAGTAGAACAAATTTCTTTCCATCTCCATTCTCTGACTCTTCTATTGTATTATTGCACTACAGAGATTGCTGTACAACCAAACACAAGTACTTAAGGAATATTCCTGTGTGAAGATTTCAAAGAAAAGACTTGAGTAGGACCAGTGATACTTTGAGTTTTAAAATAATTCGTAAGCTGCTTGTGTTTGATCATTCATAGATGTATGTTGAATCTCCCTCTCTTTTTTTGGAGACAGGGTCTCACTTTGTAGTTCAGGCTGGCCTTGAACTCACTGTGTAGCTCAGGCAAGCCTTGAACTCAGCAGTCCTCCTGCTTCTGCCTTCTGAGTGCTGGGATTACAGGTGTGAGCCACCATGCCTGGCATTGATGGTATGTATTGTTGTACGTGGTTACTGGGGATTGAACTCAGGACTTTGCATTTCCTAAGTAGGCACCGGAACCACAGAGCTAAATCTCCAGCCCTGTGTGTTAAATCTCCATCATGTTCAGTGCATATTTGCCTTGAGTATGTGCCAGAAACAAAGACAATTGAAAGGACTAGGGGGAAAAGTAGCATGAAAATTTTAGGTTTAAAAAACACTATGCAACATAAAAGTAATAAACCAACCGGGCATGGTGGCTCATGCCTGTAATCCCAGCACTCAGGAGGCAGAGGCAGGAGGATTGCTGAGCTCGAGGCTTGCCTGGGCTCCATAGTGAGCTCAGGGCCAGCCTGAACTACAAAGCGAGACCCTGTCTCAAAAAGCAAAAAAAAAAAAAAAAAAAGTAATAAACCACACAAACTAGTCTGAAAATGCTGCTTATAGAAATAGATTTGAGGGCCAAAGATTTAGCTTGGTGGTTCCAGCACCTGCCTAGCAAGCACAAGATCCTGAGTTCAATCCCCAATAACCACATACAATGATGCTGGGTGTGGTGGCTCACCCCTGTAGTCCCAGCACTTGGGAGGCAGAGGCAGGAGGATTACTGAGTTCCAGGCTTGTCTGGGCTACATAGTGAGCTCAGGACCAGCCTGAACTACAAAGTGAGACCCTGTCTCAAAGAAAGAGAGGGAGGGGGAGGGGAGACAGAGGGAGAGGGAGAGGGAGATTAGATTGTATGCCAGGAATAATTTTGGGGGAAGAAAAAAATAGTTACTAGTTAGTGAATGTATGTATATAATTTTCTTACAGTTTTTATTATAAAGGTAAGATTTTTACTAATGGATCCCTTTAAACCCCGTAAACATTAGATACAATCCATGAGATATTCTCAGAAATTCTTGCTTTCCAGAATATATTTTCTTTACCTTTTTTTTTTTAGGCAGGGTCTCACCTTGTAGTTCAGGCTGGCCCTGTGCTCACTATGTAGCTCAGGCAAGCCTCGAACTTAGCAGTTCTCCTGCCTCTGCCTCCCCAGTGCTTTGAATTAAAGGTTTGAGCCACCAAGCCCGGCATTTGTGGTATGTGGTACTGATTGATGGTGGGTGTGAGTCACCACGCCCTGTACTGTTGTTTCTGGTTACTGGGGATTAAACCTGGGACCTTGTGCTTGCCAGGCAGGTGCTGGAATCACTGAGCTAAATCTCAGGCCCATATTTTCTTTACTCTTAAGATCTTGAAGAAACTAGCTAGAGTTTCAGATCGCCAGTCTTTTTTCAGTGGTGGCACCAGGTGGGACCAGGTGGGGGAGGGAGCTGCCCTAGACTCCCAAGTTTCAGTTCCTTCTATGAGACAAAACAGCCACCTATCTCTAAGTTAGAGAAGTCTGAAGTGTCAAAAGAGACATATTCTAAGAATTTAAATATTTTTAGAGTAGTCTGCAGGGAAACCCTGTATATAGATTGACGTTCCTTGGGACTTAAATTTGTATCATTCTTCATCATTTTTAGACTTAGTTTTTTTGCTTATTTGAAACTATAACCTTTGTTGTAAATTTTGCAGTTTAAAGGGCTTTAAAAATTATTTCAAATTTATAAAAGAGGAGACAACTTTTCTTTAATTAAATATATATTTGATTAGTATACCACCATGCCTGACTGAAAGGGCTTTTAAAGGAAACAATAAAAACCAAGTAATCCAGATGAGAGAAATAAGTTCATTAGATAGATCATGTGGCACAGTACCAAACAGGATTTGGTTCTTTGGCTTAGTACTGCACTGGGATTGTTTGTGTCCAGAAAACCTGTCTTGTCCAGCCCTGAGCAGTGATGGTGTGGTGCCATCTTGCATTCCTATGAAGCTCAGTGTTTCTGTTACTGTTGTTTTGTTTTATTGAGGCATTCTTATATGTATTTTCCTATTTATATGTTGCCGTTGGTGAATGGTGACTGTAAGAAGTTTGTTGATTTGTCCACTATCATAAACATGTAGCAGAAGATTAGTTAGCCAGAGAGTACACAACTCCAGTTCTAATGATAGTTGCTTTACTTTATCTTGTACTTTACTGCCCCCCGCTGTTCGCAGCTGGTTGTTCATAGTTGTTGCTGACCTGCTTAAATATATGCAAAGAGAAAGGATAAATGAAAAGTGTGACAGAGAGATACAGTTAAGAAATGAGAGAAAGATGGTTATGTGATAGATTGTGCCAGTGGCATCTTCTTTGCTTGCCTTAGGGATGTTGGGAGCAAGTGAATAAAAATAACCTTTTGAGCTAAAGATTTGAGTCAGTGATCCAAACTGAGACTGCTCATCCTTTGGAACAGTTTGAATATACACATACCTAAAACAGTGCAGGAAGTGAGAATGAATAAGCTGTACTAAATACAAAAGAGCATTTTAGAGGTTTTATATTGCTGACTCCACTGTTTGTTGTATTATGACTGTGAGCAAAAAAATTAAGGCATCTGGTCCTCAGCCTTATTTATAAATTGAACTGACAGTAATAAATTAATCACTGATCTGAGTGAAGATCAATAGAAGGTAATTTATATGAGAAATAGTTTGTAAATTTTAAAGCTCTTAAGTTTCACCTTTGAAACATTATTCAAAATCACACTTCTCATTTTTCCAAGACATTTAACCACAGAATCCTGCCAGAAACTGGGCAAGAAGTTATTTGTAAATCTCAAAAGAGACTCACAAGACAAAATGGCTTTTTGTTCTAGGAAACAATTTAATTTAGGCCACAGGCCCTTATTTCTATCTCTAGGTCATGTCAGAATTACCTTTCAGTTTCAGAGCCTGAAAAACCAGTTACTCTCCATTTTCCTTTAAAAATGTATTACTGTCCTTAGGCTGAAAGGTCAAAGAGGTTAAGATTTACGTGTTTTTGTGGGGCAGAAGGAGCTGGCCTAGCTCACTTAGAAGGCTGAACAGGTGAGGGAGGCCAAGGAGCCACAGAGTACAGCCGTCACGTGATGTAGGCCTGTGTTTCAACTTCTGGTGGTCAGTCTCCACATCAGTAAATTCAGGGCTAAATAAAACATCAATAAGGTTCTAAATATTAACTGACCCTTTTTCTTTAGAAGGCTAGTACATATTTTACATGTTACAGTTCACGTGATATATGTTATAACATGCAAGGGTTGCTGTCTTTGAGGAAACTTCATTTGTCAAAACAGACAATGGGCCACATTTATCTTGTGGTGTGTAGTTTTTGGCTCATGTTTTAGAATACTATTTGGCCCTTCCAAACTCTTGTGAGAAAATACTGACAGTGTTATGTTGCTGTCCTGTATCCAGGGAGGGTTCAGGTTTGAGCATTCATGAAGGAAGGAATAGGGGAGAAAGTGTAAGGTATGAGATGTACATATACTCTTCTCTTCCCCTTTTCTTTTTCCTTCCTCAGGGGCTTGAACCCAGACCCTTATACGTGCTTGGCAAGCACTCTACCACTGTTCAATTCAGTCTTCATATTTTTCATTGCTTTGCTTTAATTTTTTCTCATTGTATCACATCTGCATAGGTATTAGCCTTCATTTTTGTTTTCCTTCATTGTACCACAGCTGTGGTATCTGAAAGATTATAATGTAGTACATAAAAAGCAGACTATTTGAAGGAGAAGTGGTTCTGTTGTCAGGTGAAAATACATCCCAGATTTTTAAGGAGAACAGTGCACAATCAGTTCCAACTCAGTCTTTTGGAAGTATAGTTATCCAGTAGGTTGGTGCTCTGCAAATCATCTTTGTACTTAGTCTCATGAACCTAGAGACAGTTAAGCCCTCACACACTGAACTTGGCTTTAATCAGAGTTGGGGAAAGCTAATCTACAATATTCATTTTACTAGCGGGAACTGTGTAATAGTCTGTCAGTCAGTATCCACCTGTGTGAGGGATCAGACTAGAGTTTAAGAAAGTGTCTGGCCCTAGACTTAATGCTTTCATAAATAAAAGCCTTAGATGAATTTAAACAAAGCCCTCTTCCTCTCTGGTCATGCTCCGCTTTCCTTTGTCTTTCATTCATAAATTACATCTTCGAACAGAAAGCACATAAGACTTTCCTACTAGGCCACCAGAAAGCCCTTTGACATATGTTTAGGATACACTGTTCCTGATGTGACTCAGTGGAGTGTTTGGCCCAAGGTCGCCAGCTAGTTAGCAGGAGGCCAGGGTACAAATATAGGTCTTTTAATTTCTAGAGCAGTGTTATTTTATTTCTTGAAATTGTCAGTTTGAAATTGGTTTATTGTGGAGAATTGAAGGCTTGAAATGCCTTCTAGCTGTTGTGATAGATGATGACATATACCCTAAGATCTCAGCCATAACATGAGAACCAAATCGTTTTTAGAACTCTTTCAAAAGTTTCAGTCCTCAAATTAGTTTTGATTTTTCTTTGCAGTTTGTAAGACTGTCTAAAACAGCAAGACCAAATACACTTAAATTCCACGCTTGCTTTTGCATCCATTTATCTATGTCAACATTTGTCCTTTCTCTTTATCTCTCATTCGTTGTACAAACTAAAACATTCAAACAGTTTTAGTTGATTTAAATGAAGAAACCTGGAACTCATAACTCCAGTGATCACCTGAGCCATATTGGAATGCGGAATACTTGTGACAGTGACAGAGGAAGACATGATCAAAGTGCAAGTAAAAAAGGGAGTGAAGCAGATAGGTCCTTTGAACACTGGGAATGAATGTGTCGATATGTGTTGAGTTGGAGACACCCAGGAAAGACTCATAACACATGCACCTGATAGGTCTGAACACTTGCAGCTTTGCATCGTGCCGTGGGGAAGATTAAGAGGGACTGATGACACCACCATTTAGGGTTGCTTCTCATCAGTACCAGCCTGAGATTATGTTGTTTTCATTTAACAGAGACTGTTACTTTAGGTAAAATTTGAGAGCCTAGGATGGATCAATGCTCATACTTTACTGGAGAGCCATGTTGGTCTGGAGTAGAGTTTTATTTAAAGGGAGTAGCCTGTGGTCATTTTGGGTTTTTGTCATCTAAAAACATTTACAGAATTTGTTTTAGTTACTTTAGAGAGTTGTAACTAGGTTGTAGATCTAGGCATATTAATGGAAGACATTGGCATAGAGAATGAGATCTGCAAAGGGCCAGAAATATAAAGCCTAAAGGTACAGAGTTTGAGGAATTAAATATTACAGGAAAGCCTTAAATGTCTCTGTGTTTTATAAGGTTGGTAATTTTGATGCATTTGTTTTATGCACGGCATTTCACAAAGGAAAAATTTGGTGAGCATTGTGCCTTGTTGAGCATTCTGGTTTTGGGTGTTTTAAATCTGTTTAGATTTCTTTTCTTCAAGAACGAAAAATAGTAATTATTAGAACATGTAAAGCTAGATTGCCTGCTCTCAAGTGCTCTCATTGAAATACCTTACTTTCTCCATGATTTTCTTTTGCTCTTGCTAGTGGAAGGTCACACTTGGGGGAATTCATTCCCCTCCTCTTGCTTAACCCATTGTCATTAATTTTTCAAATTTTGTTCATCTACACTGGTTATCTTTTTGAAGAGGTCCTGACCTTCAACAATTACCAGTATTTCCTGTCTTTTAGTTGATTTCCAGGATATGTGTGTGTGTGTGTATGTATGTGCATGTGTGGTATTTGTCTTTCTGTCATCTCTTTTATCTTAAGCTCACTTCAATAAGTCACCTTAAGGCATATTTCTGATTGTAGCCCTCCTTACTTTAAAGACTCAGAGAGTCTCTTTATTCTGAGCATCCTAGAATAGCTTGTATAATGATTTCCTTTGATTGTTTAGGCAATCCCAGCAAGTCTCTTTCAGGGTCACGGTTTCCAAGCTGTCTTTTTTTCTCACACATGGTAGACACTGATTTGTCCTCATCCAGGAGTAGTTGTTAGACTGTGGCTAGATTCTGTGAGGGATCCAGAGATGACTCTTACTCAGCTCATACCTTAAGGAGTTTGTGCACCTAATTAGTCATCATATCCAGAAACATGTGAAAGCAGAAAGAGATCTGAAGATCTAGGACTCTGAAAGGTCACAGGAAGGAGGGACAACTTCCAGATGAGGATATTTAGAGAAAACTTTAGAGAGATTACAGGTGAACAGCAGAGAAAGAACCTTTTCATGGTGGACTTTGATTCTTCTCTTACCATCTTTGGAAAGCAGAGTTTTTAAAGACAGATATGGTAAACCAGGTATGGTAATTAATAGATACTGGGGGTTAAGATTATGTCTAGCACAGGCTGGAGATTTAGCTCAGTGGTTCCAGCGCCTGCCTCACAAGCCAAGGTCCTGAGTTTGATCCCAGTAACCACATAGAATGCTGGGTGTGGTGACTCATGCTCACCACCAATCAATACCACATACCACAGTGCCGGGCATGGTGGCTTACGCCTGTAATCCCAGCACTCGGGAGGCAGAGACGGGAGGATTGCTGAGTTCACTGCGGCTTGCCTGGGCTACATAGTGAGCTCAGGGCCAGCCTGAACTACAAAGTGAGACCCTGTCTCAAAAAAAAAAAAAAGATTATGTCTAGCAGTAGTCATTCAGTAGTTCAGCTCATCCCTGAGTGTCTATTAGACAGTTAAAACAGGCAGTGTCATTCAGCTATTTATAAAGTAATTAATGAGTATGAATAATAAATTGAATATAAATAATGAATTAAATCTGGGAAATTCTATATTGCATTTTTTATAAGAGTGATCTAAGATAACATGACTTGGTCTTAAAACAGGTTTGTCTTTGTCAACTTTATATAAATAGCTCTACCCAGTGCGAGAGATAAGTGACTTAAGAAGGAATGAAAAGAATCCTAGAATAAATCTCTTCTAACATTTAAGTATATGCTTTCACTTAGCACACAGATGAACCCAGTTTGTTATAAATGGGCCCCTTTGTCATTAACGTCACAATCACTGATATAAGGGGTAATGGTTAAAGTTGCTTCATATTTTTTAACTTGGTTTTAGTTTTTTTTTAATTGAGCTCTTTATTGGTACAATTTATATACATCTCACAATCACACATAACATTGGGGAATTTGTACCAGTACATAACATAGTCAATTCTCATTTTTACCCATATCCCC